>JAWWEU010000081.1:2343867-2371790 GCA_035583155.1 Acropternis orthonyx | reverse complement strand
TTTAAAAAAAAAACTAAAAAGAAAATAAAAAAAACCCCACCAAACTCACAAACCCCCCCCCCCCAAACAAAAAACACCCCAAAAGAACCCAAGAAAACCCCAACCCACGAAAACCCCCCCAAACCAAAAAATAAAACAACACATCCAAACCATTGGATTAGTCTGTCTGCCTCCAAAAACTCCTTCCTTATAGCAAAAATAGACAAAAGTAGTAAAAAAATCCCTAAATACTTCACACTCTCTGTTGCCAGCACTTTTATGTCTCTAAAAGACCGTTCCATGTGCCGGTGTATCCTAAAGTCAACATCTGTCAGAGATATGAAACATTTAAATGTTCTCCTCAAAATACCCTGGTCTGCCAGCAAAGAGCCAAGAGAGAAAAAGAGAGTTTGGATTGAAAAAGAATGGGGAAAAAAGGAGTTGGGCTCTTGTTCCACGGGAACAAGAGAAATACTTCAAAAGGAATGTTGGCAATTATGAAGGTAAAACCTGGGATGGGCATGAGGGGTGATCAGGACACCTGGGCAGGGCAGCTGATGGATCAGGAAAGAAAATGATGTTTGGAGCAGAAAACCCCTGAGCACTGCCAGAAATCTTACCCTGGCTGTCAAGATCAACTCAGCTAAGCAGAAAAAGTCTTTGAGCAACATAAAGAGAACAACAGCGGGGGAAATAAATGCGAAGTCTTGTAATGCAAGAGAAAACCAACCACAGCCCCCACAAAAGGAGAAGTCACACCCCCCCACTTCTGTCCACTGGCCTCTCCAAAGAACTGGAGGTGAAAATGCAATTTTACTACTACAAAGCTGAGTAGTTACACAGGGGGAGAATGATTTAGCTTGAATAATTGAGAACAACAATAGGGCTGGCTGTGAAGGCAAACAGGGGAATGGAAACTGTCATGTGTGAGGTGAAAGCCACTCAGAAGGGAACAACATGCTCAGATGGGATGGTGGGAGTGGTACCATCTGGCTGAAAGTCAACACAAGTAAAGCTTTTTTATATGTAGGAAGGAGGGAGGAAAAAAAAGATCTAAACAGCTCTCAGGAAGTTAATGTGAGCACAAAAGCACACAAGAGTTTTGAACACCACTAGAAAGAAAGTGTACTTGAAATTGTGGCAGCAAATAGAGATGGGGATAAAATACAAAATGTGGTGTATAAAAAGTAAATCATGGCAATGTAACCAACAGGTTTTTATAAGGTTGTTGTGTATTTTTTTCTTTTTTTTTTTGTTGTATTTTTTGGGGTTTTTTTGTTTGTTTTTTGTTTGTTTGAGGGGAGTGGGGGGTGGGGAGAGATGAAAATCAGTGGATCTAAACTTTCCTAACCTCACTAAATAGTCTGACTCTATGCTGAAAGGAATGACTTCCATAACAATGGATATAAAGATCAACACAACAACTGGAAGGAAACTATGGGAGATTGCCCAGGGAGAGGCTGTGGCTGCTCCATCCCTGGAAGTGTCCAAGGCTAGGTTGGATAAGGCTTGGAGCAACCTGGGCTGGTGGAAGGTGTCCCTGCCCATGGCAGGAGATTGGAATGAGGTGATCTTTAAGGTCCCTTCCAATCCCAACCATTCTGGGACTCTATGAAGTGGCCAGTGGGAAGGCTGCAGGGTGGGATGAAGGTAGAAATACAGAGCCATAGGGAGGTCTGCAGGGGATTGCTTAGAGATTCACTGGCTCTACCAAGGATAGAATGAAATGCAGTGATTGAAAGAGAATAGGAAAGGTCCGTGAGAACCTAAAACTTCTGCTGGAAACAGCAGAGCAGGAGAACCTGTTGAGCTGATTGAGCTTGGAACACATAACCCAAAGATGCCTGGGTTTATATTACAGGCAACATCATCTTCACAGAGTCTCTGTCTCCAGTAAACACCTCCTGGGGTATTTTCTGGGCATTTTAATCGAGGGCAAAGCTCCCTGGGGGTTTCAGTGAACAGCGAAGTGCAGAATCCATGTGTGTGCACAATGGCCAAGCTGCCTACAATTAGAGATGGGGCAAAGACCCTTAACAAGGACAGAGAGGGACAGTTTAAATTGTAATGATGATGGTCCCTTTACAGCCACCTCCTCCATGCTTTAGCAGCCCCTGCCTGCCTGGTAACTTCTCATCCAGAGCCTGACTTTTCCTGGCTCCATCCCAGCATCCCTTGATGCTGTGTGCTTGGCTTGCATCAAATCAAGAGAGCAATGATGCCAGACAGCTTCCCCAGAAACTGCAGTCCTGCAGGTTAGCTACAATTTCCTGACTGGAAAGTCAAGAGAAGGGATAAAAAAAGGGAAAAAAAAAAAAAAAAGAAGAAAGAAAAAAATCCAATAGCAACTTTGGTTCTGGGGAAGAAAGTAGGAAACTAAGGCAAAAAACATTTTGCTGACTCCCCAAAACTTCTTGGAGTGTGTAAAATCAATTAGTGAGACAGGCAGCAGCATGCTGAGCAGCAGGAATATCAGTGAAGAGCACAGGGAACATCTACTCCCACGGATTCACCTCCAGAAGGGCGAGAGAGGGGAGAAAACTGTGAAGAAATCAGCAATACCTGCTCCTTCATCCTTTGTCTTGTGTGCCTTTCAAACACTGACATAACGTGGTGTAACAGCAGAGGAGGTTTCCAGGGGGCCCTTTGAGGTCACCAGGATTTCAGTTCTCAAATTACTTTCTGTGAGTGCATAAAAATCACAGCCCTGCACAAAGTCTACACTAAGAGTGGTCATTTTGGCTCATACAGCCTAGGAAACCCCTGATACTCTCCCAGGGCTCCTGAGAAATGATTGCTGGCTTTGACAAACCAATTCTGAGCCAGTGAGATGCTCTGGGCCAGCTGAATGCGAGGGCCTGAGCCCCAGAAAACTCTGGTGACACTGGTATGGTGCCTCCAGCAAATGACACAACCGTGGCCTGGATTAACTTGTAAGCTGGTGGCAGTTCACCCAACACAACAGCAAAGTCACACAGAGGTGAGTTATCCCTTATCATTATTGTTTTAACAACCTGCTCAGCAGTGAATTTGGCCAAAGGATTATCCCAATACTGCCCAGGGAAAGGATTCAGCAGAGGCATCGGGGTGACCATAGAACCTGGTGCTGTCTGATCATCAAATTCCAAGAATGTTGGCTGGATGGGATCTCTGAAACTGGACTCACACCAACACTACTCTTGCTCAGCCACAGATTTCTCTACCTAAGCCTTGAAACCCTCCAGACTTGGGGACTGTACAACCTTTTTGGGTGACTGTTTTGTTTCACAACCCTTGCAGTGTACAAATCTGTATTATTTTTAACTGCTCCTCCGGTACCTTTCAACTACAACCTTGTGTACAACATAACCTGAGGTCAAAGAGCAGCCACATCACCCTCTCTTACACAGCAAATGTTTATCTACAGTGGCCCACTTTCCCACTTTTGCAAATAATAACCATGAGATTTGCACTGGGAGGTGCTGGCCTGTTTGCAGGTCAATTGTGAGACAAACCTCAGTCACAGAGATTTCTACTGACTTGGAAATAGGCACACTATTCACCCTGCCTAACCAACTCAGTGCAAACACTGAGAATGGCAATATGGGAATGACTAAAGGTCTGGAAAACCTGCTAGTGCAATAAATAAATAAATAAATAAAAAAGCAAATAAAAAATAGCCCAACTAAACTCAAGAGAGAAAGAAAATGTGTTATCAATTCCAACCAGCAAGTGCCTAAACTATATGAAGATTTCCTTCCAAGGATATCTATTTAATGTGGAAAAAAAGGGCTTAACAAATTCCAGTGACTGAATTCCCTAATGAGACAAATGAGGATTAGAAGCAAAGCACTGCTTGGGGATGGTTTAACACTGACTGGCATGACTTGCCACAAGAGTCTTTCAGGAGTGTCTCTCCCAAATCATGCAGGTCCAAAGAAGAAACACTGAATTACTATGGCTGCAATTTAGGGCCCAGATTTCTAGTTCTACCCAGATCGGTTATGGAGATTTTTTTCTCCCCTTATTTGCAGTAATTTTTTCCCTCCACATACTCAAAGACAAGTTGTGATTTCTTCTTTCAGTGTTTCATTTTCTAGAATAATCATCCCCAGTTCTTTCATTTTTTCGCCCTAGAACATTTTTCAGACCTCTTATCGTTCTTCTGGCCCTGCCTGGGCTCCAGCTTCTTCAAGTGTTTTTACCCCAAAACATATATATATGTGTTAAGTCCATCAAGGATCACTTGCCTCTTTTCCTTTGACCAAAACAGAAATTTGATTCCAGTTTATTGTTTATTTTATTTGCAGCCCAACATAATCAGCTGCCAAATGTAAGAGGGTTTGTCTACGTGTTCAGCCTCTCCTCTGCAGCCTTGATATGGAAAATGAACTAAAACACGCAAAACCCCCCTGAGAAAATCTGATTTTGCAGGTGGAGAAGAGAAGCACATGAAGATGAGGAGGACAAAATGTTTCATCAGGAGCAGGACCCAGGAGTAACTCTCCCAGACCCCTTATCTTAGTGACATCATCACCTTTCAGCAAATTCTGGTGATATCAGAGCACCAGATGAACTTTGTGTTTCAGAGTCACAGCTGAACACGAAAAATTAACTTCAAGCCATAAAACCACCTCCAAGGAGAAGCAGGAAAGCCACGAGAAAAGAGCATCCCCCTTCATACCCCCTCAGCTCCCAAAGTGACACAACATATTCCAAAAGCTTTTGGATATATATGCCCATGTAGAAATAGAAGGGTCAAAAAAACCCCAGCTTTGCCCAAAATCAACACTGAATAATAAAAAAAGGCTTCTTAAAAAAAACCCAGCGTTTCCTCATTTTAGTTCCTCTCCATCCATGCAGCCCCTCAGTTCCCACACACTCTCATGTGAACCCCACTGAGAGCTCCTCAGACAGTTTCATACCATAGCTGGGATTTCTTTATTGTATTTAGAGATTGCATTGTCTTCAAACATCAGTAAACTCGAACATGGAAGGAATAGAGGGAATCAGGAGCTGGTTCTGCAGAGGAGGCATCTCCACGTGCTGTGGTTTTACTTTATTCCCAAGGTTTGTACAGCTGCCTAGGACCAGTCAACAGACCTTGACATCACAGAATCACAGAATCATTTAGGTTGGAAAAGACCTTTAGGATCATTGAGTCCAACTGTTAACCCAGCACTGACAAGGCCACCACTAAACAATGTCCCCAAGTGCCACATCTGCATGTCCTGTAAATCCCTCCGGGGATGGTGGCTCCATGGGCAGGCTGTTGCAGTGCTTGACAATTTTTTTCATGAGGAAATCTTTCCTAATATCCATCCTAAATCTCCCTGGTGCAAGTTGAGGCCATTTCCTCTCATCCCATCACTTCTTACTTGTGAGAAGAGACCAACCCTCACCTCACTGCAACCTCCTTTCAGTCACCCTTGACACGAGAACCTCTCTGTGCCTGAACTGAGCATCTATCTGAGGGGGACACTGTTAACTTGATACTTTACTGCTCTTGCAAATGCTGTTTTCCACCCTGTCCTCCCTCTGAGTTTTCAACATCCCTACTCATTGCTTAGTGCAGGGCTCCAGGGAGCTGCGGGCAAAGCTGTGTGGGAGCTCCTCGGGGTGCCCATGATGCACCTACAACCAGGTTGCTGACAGCTCCAAGCATCTGACCCCATCTGTAACTCCTCACGTGGTGTCCCTCTGTTGCCATCACCTCCTGCCCAATTGCCTGGGCCCTTTCAGCTCTCTTGTGATCCATGATATCCCTTCATCTTTTGCTTACAACATGTAAGTGATGCCTTGCCTGGTACTTTAACATCAACCAGTGTAAGACCTTTGCCTGCACCACTGTCCTGTTAGGATATCAGTTCAGGATGCAACTGGAAATAAGGTGACACCTTCTAAGCCACACAAGGGATGATTAACAGTGAGTCCAGCCAGGTTAATCCATCCCAGAAGGATAAATCTTCTGGCTTCAGGGAGCTCTGGATTAGGGACATGGTTTAGTGGTGAACACGGCACTGCTGGGTTAACAGTTGGACATGATGATCCTGGAGGTCTTTACTAACCTAAATGATTCTATTACTGTATTTATGCTCAGATGAAACTCTCCAGGCAGACTAACAACCCCTTTAAATGTCCCTCTGCTATAGATCAAGCTGCCATCAAAGTTCCCAGTCACAAAATGCCTTTGTAGGGAATAACCACAAAACACAAGCCAGCCTAAAACAATCAAGGTGCATTGTTAAAAAATAAAAATAATAACAATTAACAAATCCAGTCCCTCTTCCCTCCAAAGTTTTACCTTGAGCAGAGGCTTCTCAGCCACATTAAAAACTCTTGGAAGTCCCAGATTTCCTGCAGAAGGCATTCACCACCATAACATTTCCAGCATGGACATGCAATAAACATAGTCCAAGAATTTTATGAAAACATTAAGTGACAAAAGCCAGCCAAGTTTTCCAGCTTGCCATCCAAGGAATATGTTTTATAAACACAGAAATATCTCTAGAAACAATGACACCAAACAGGGGATCCCCATTTGCATGTGCTCTGCTTACAGAAAGTTGAGTTTAATATACAGCATGTTTAGTTTTCATCTCTGGCAGTATAAATTGCACTAAGTGTAAAATTGTTAATGAAGTAGCACCTAAATTGTTCATAACAATTCTAAAACCATCCCCCTGTGAAATGAATGAGGTTCCTCTGTTAGGTCCTCCCTGTGCACTGTGGGAAATTTCCCCTGTGCTGATTACAGTGTTTATTAAAGTTGATTTTTGAGTAAACAATTGTTGTAGGAAATTGATGGCTGCACTTACGGGCTCTGCTCTGCTGATCCTTTGTACCTTTCCAGGGAGCACATGCCTACACTCTTTCACTGCCAAATTCCTGTCCCCGTTGTTCAGAAAGCAACACCAGTGTGTCGTAGCACCCTATTAAAATATTCCCACTGTTCCCCCAGTGATGCTTCTGGAATAAAACCTGTCTTCCTCTTGCGATCTGGGCATCCCACCTGCCACAAAACCTTCTCCTCCTGGTGACCAGCTTGATGACGGAGAACCTCCTTCACCACCCACTCTTGGTTGCCCTGTTTATAAAACCACAGAATCCCAGAAGGGTTTGGGTTGGAAGGGACCTTAAAGACCATCCAGTTCCACCCCCTGCCATGGGCAGGGACACCTTCTACCAGCCCATGTTGCTCAGAGCCCAGGTTGTGCTGTGAGACGGGTCATGGTTCTTCTGGAAGGATGGCCCAGGCAGACACAGAGATGATGACGCAAGCCAAGCCTGGTTTCCCAATGCAAATGATTAACTTGGAGTAAAAACTTAATCTCAGCTCAGCTACGAATTTAAAAGGGGAATGCAAAGTGAAAGTAAATAAGTAAACCAACAGCCCAATATTTACTAAACTAAGACAAATATAGATGAAGAAATAAAAATGTCGTATCATGAAGTTTAAAAGCATTATATGAGAACCCGAAGACAACAGGAATAAGAGATTAATGAGAACTGAATAGTTCAGGGGTTTTTTCTTACATTTGGTTAGTTTTGTGTTCTGTTTCAGTGGAGGTTTTTGGGTTTGTTCGGGGTTTTTCTTTAATAAAAACGTTACAACAAACAAAATTGTACCGACTGCAACGGAGGAAAGTTCAACGTGAGATTTGGATCTGTGTTTGGAAAGCAGCAGTGCAACGTGTATGGCTCTGAGGTTGACGAAGAAGCTTTTTCCAGTCCATTAGTAACAAAGGCAGATGTTAAACAGCTTCTACCAGAGGTAAACATTTCAAATTAGCAGGCCTGTGTAACTTGCACCTCAGAGCCCTTCTAATTGCTGGCTGAGAAGGTCTATTTGAGCACAGCCAACTAAAAACCCAAACTCCAGAAAGAACAGACCCAGCACAGCCCTCCAGAACGGCAGCATGAATTTTGGAAAAGAAGTGGAGAATTTAGGGACTGAAAGAGGCAAATAATTCAGCATGAACTGAGAACTGCTGCTGAGAAAAGGCAAACACAACTGTTTGCTCTCTAAACTGAACAGTGAGGAAGAACAAGAAGAAAATACTCCTTTTTTACATGACATTGGGAAGATTTGCCTCATGGCACGTCAAGGATTTTAAAAGGGCTATAAAGAACAAAGGAGGGTGTGGAACGGAAGCACAAAAGGATGTGGAGGAGCTCAGCATCCTTATGGAGCAAGGCATGGATGCCCTCACTCTGAGGTATCTCAGTGCCTCTGGGCACCTACAATGAGGCAACTCAATCAGGTGTTAAACGTGGTCAAAGGTCCCCTACTATCAGAAAATCCCATCTGGCAGAGAAAGGCAAAATGGGATGTGAACTGAAAACCTGCACAAATTCATAACCTCTCCAGATTATCTGGATTAATAGCAAGGGTGAGGGGAAATGTTTCGGGCTGCCCAGCTCAGCTCCTGAAGAGCTGAACAGAGCACGAGTTACAGTTTATGAGAAACAGGTTTTTGGACTCGACTTACTGGTGGTAACTGGTGAAAATTAGCTGCTTTTAATAACCTTTCAAATAAAATAATCTAGTTTTCCCATCAGGGATTACTCTAATCTTAATAGAGTTAAAACTGCACGGACTCCCTGGGTTTTGATGTCAGATCTTGGCCCAGGCACGGAGATGTTTCATCCCACTTGGATTTTCCCAAATAGCTGCTGGCCTCTAATCGTGCTCTTGCTGCTCTCTGTTTGGAAAAAACACATTCAAATAATGAAGTTTCAATAACGATCTGGACTTCAAGAGGAGGAAATGCTGCACAGAAGTCCTTACAAATTCCCCTTTAGGGGCACTTCTGTTTGATTAGCACCTCTTGGTTTGAAAAAGCTTGATCAAGGCCTAAATGCCCAAGTCATGAAGCAGGAGCCACTGGGTGCTGCCAATTTCCAAGGTTTCACCAGGAAACTTGTGGTATTTCCCTTTTTTCCTGGCATGGTTAGGGCATCCAGCCAAGAGATGGGCAGGAGGAGGCTTCTAGTCATCCTGACAGGCACAGAGAGGAAAGATACCAAACATCTTGCAATCCATGCAATAAATAAATGAGAAAGTCAAGTATTTTTTTTCTTTTTTTTTGTAACAATTTCATGGTTTTTTGATGCTGGTTTTGCTTCGTTGGCTTTTGGGCTTGCCAAAAGTGACGAGCAGCTACTGGCATTTCACCAGTGCAGATGAGTGACACCAAACTGGTCCCTGTACACACGGAATAGACACAGGGATGCTGAGGCTAGAGGCAGAATTCATTTATCTGAGGTTTGCTGCCCAGTCCCACGTGAAATACACAGGAAGAGTTGGTACAAAAAGAGATGTTTGAGAGATCTCTGCCCTCTGCACAGGCACCTGGCAGCCCTAAGATCTCCAAAATGTTGCCAGGGCAGGGAAATCAAACCTCAAAGCTCCAGTGACCAAAATATCTAGAGTTAGACATCTTAATCTGCAAACCAGTCCCACTCTGGGGATGTTTTCATAGGACAAAAAGAGGATTTGAATGCAGTTCTTACTAACAGTTGAAGGAACCCTGGAGTCTCACCGCCCTTTGCATAACATCTCACTCTGTTCCAGTGTATGGGAGAAAAAAAGTCCACGTTGAATGAAGGGAAGAGACACCATTCTCACTTCTGGGTTTCTTTTTTTTTTTTTTTTTTGCTGTCCTTTGGTCTTCAAAGCCATAAAATCCATGTCATCAGTTCTGGGTTTGCTGGACCCCACAAGCCCAGCCTTGAGCTGGGGACAGGGTGAACTCTGGCTGCACCTGCCAATTATGAACTATTTGGATGTATTTAATGAAAACTGATGGATTGTGCAATCCCTGTGCCTGCAGATGAGCTCTGGGATTGCACTTTAACCCACTTGGCTACTTTAGGTGCCCCATCATATAAGAGTGTTGCACTGAACGTGGCTTATCAGGCTCATCGGGGTCTTAATCTGGCAACACGGATCTAAAACTCCTCTTCAGTGCTGGTATTTCACATCCCAATTCCTTTACTCTTCTGTGAGTAGTTTAATCTTTCCCCTAAGGATTGTCTGTGGTCAGAGCTGAAAATGCACCTCAGAGGCACAAGCTCATACTGCCTTGGCAGAGGCTGCTCCAGCCAGGAAAGATCCTCCAAGACAAGGGAGTTCAGGCTGTTACCAGCAAGAATCATGTTTGAGGTCAAGAGTCCTTCAGAAGCTCTTCCCAACTCCACAGCCTACCAACCAGAGAAGGGGAAAATGAGGATATTCTGCTCAGCAGCCTGTGCTTGACCACTGCAATGAACATTGTGTTCACCATCATCTGGTTCATGCCATTAGCTTCCCTCAGCTGGATTTCCTGCCTCCAGGGGTTGCTTCCTGACCAGAACATCCCATTCCCAGCCCTGCACACATTATTGGGGACCATATGAATTGATGGCACTTTGACAGAGCACAAAGATGAAACACTTTTAAAGCCCAGCAAAGCTGGCACCAGGACAAAGCTGTGCCCTGTGCATCCCTCCAGGTTTAGCAGGCCAGGAATATTTCTGGGAGAAAGTGGTTGCTCTAAGTGTGGAAATGCGGCTTTGCCTCTTAATTTCATTCCTAAACTCCCAGGCTCGGGCTCAAGGGGATCACACAGGGTGAGGAAAGAGCAGAAGCAACAAAGCCTAAAATCAAAAGCCTGAAATCATTAGTACCTTTTTATGAGATGCATATTCCAATGTAAAGCCTGTAATTTCAGTAATTATACCTGTGCTTACTGTCACTTGTAACTGATGTGCTTGATACACTCACAAAACCCCAGGAGAGGAGGGAATGTTGTTCTTCCAGTTTTCCCAAGCTGGGCAGGGAGCCATCCACTGCTGCAGATTCCCCGCACGCCTGTCCTGCTACACAGCCAGAACTGAGCCTTGCAAAGAGCTTTAGGGAAGTGAAACTCACTGATCCTGCCCCATTTATTGACAGTGACACTCCACACAACTGTGACTATACAGCCTGGAAATATTCTTGTGGGTGAATAAACAAAATAAAAATAAAATTAAAAAATATAAATCCACAAGAACTTTGAGAGTTCTGGACAGAGTTTATAACTATCACTTTGCTGCATTTCTGGTCCAGCTGCTCTTCCTGTATGTCAGCCTTTGGGGAAGACACATGTCACCCACCTCCTTGGTGACACAAACTGCTGTCAGACAGTTGTTACCAGAGGTATTTGACAGCAGCATCTCATGCCCCAACTGAACACCTTGACCAGAGAAGACTGAACAATATGAGAGAGCAGAAGAACAGCTTTATTTTCTCTTAGGTGTACACCAATTTTCTACCAAACATGGCTAATTATCCCCTAGATTAGCCCAGCACCAGCTCCAGGCTTTGCTCCACAAAATGAAAAGCAGGATGGAAAACAGAGGGAAGTGCTTGCCTCAGCATCAGAGCACATAAAAATGTAGAGCCCTTCTCTGAAAAACCACTGTTTAAAAGGAACAGAGGTCAAGGTTGGATTCTTGGAGTGCAGCATCCTCCTGGGATGGCACAATCAACTTCTCAACACGGGGAGTCAAAGCAGGGATATCTTAAAGGAGATGTGAGAAAATAAAAATCACAGCATTTCTTCTGAGAAGTAGGGAAATTATCCCTGACCTGGGATCAAAGCCACTGTGGATTAAAACTCTTTGGAACAAGCAGACAATCATATTTTTTTTTCTCTTTATATACAAAGCAATTTGCCTCTTCAATGGCATAAAAATTAAATCCAGCTGGAATGGCTTTTTAATTAAAATCATAGTTGGCTTATCAGAGTGAGAGCACTTAACTGATTACAAAAGAAACATGGAAACCTCCGGCATCCCATTCCCCATCCTCCAAGGCTGTGCAGCAAACTCACTCTGCTAAACCACGAGTAACCCTTTGGAGACTGTGCTTGGGAGCTCTTCTCACCCCATTTATGGACTAGAAAAAGTCACGTAGAACACACAGGGTCTCTTAAAAAAGGTAGATAGAAAAGCTCATTCCCTGTGGCTGAATCTGCTGGAATTCACTCAGTGTTTCAATCTGCTGAATCCCGGAAATTTCCCAAGCAAAGGATCTCTATACATTTAATCTTTATACATTTAGTCTCAAACTCCTTGGCTGCGCTGTTATTTATGTTATAGACAACTGAAATGTTCCCTACTGTCTTGGAAGTGTCCTCAGGTCAAAGGCTGAAGCCATTCCTAGCAGATCCATTCCATTCCAAGGGTTATGGACCTCTTTCTTCCTAAGCACTGCCATCCAGGCTTGCTGCCAGAGTCCTCCTACTCTGCCAGAGTCCTCTTACTCTGCCAGAGGCTCTCCATATGGTGACCACAAATTTTATGGGTCGTGACACAGGCAAGGGTGGGTCACACAAGCTGTGCCACTTTGAGGAGTTCCCTGAGGAACACCCCACGTGCCACTGGATCACTGGTGGGGTCCAGCCTTCCAGGGTAACAACTTCCAGGATCATTAATCTCCCAGTCAGCCCCTCAGAGGGCACAGCAATGTTCACGTCAGCAGGGCTAAGCTGATTTATTCTGGATGGTGGCTGCAGGGTAGGATTTTCCCAAGCACAGCCTTTAGTGGAATTCCTTGGACCCAAGGAATATGTTACTGAGCCCCTGCAGGCTTTTATATTTCTGTTTTCAGTGCCAGCTCCTGCTTGGAAAAAACGGATGCTGAGGCAGATGCTGGAACTGAGGTCTTGAACCCATGATCCTATGGGACTTCCCATCAGGATAGCACTGCCACAGGAACTCAGCAGCATTTTCCTTACAGACAGAAAGGAGATCAGATGTTACTTCCATTGGGAAAGCTGCCCGATTTTTAGCTCCAGTAAGAGAATTGCAGCCACGAGGTGCTGGATTAGAGGCTGAAATAACCATCTCCCAACCAAGCCCAGGAACAGACAGGTTGATCCCTACATGTCTCCCACATAATGAAGAAAATGCAGCTTTTCCTTTCTCCTGACACCCAGCTGTGCTGCTTTCTGTCACACCACTTAAATGCCACCATTCTGCAAGAAAATATAACTCAGGGCTAACACACTGATATCTCCTCAGGAGACACCAAACCCCTGATCTCAGTGACCAGGACTTCTCAGATTCTTAATATATTCATGCAATATTATATTTCAAAGCCCAAAAATTTTGTTCCCCAATTAAATCTGCTGCTGTTGAAGTGAGTTGGGATTCCCAGACTCTAAGGCTGAATATTATTCAAACAAATAGCTGTGATAGAACAACTGTAAAAACTGAAACTCTTCTACCATCTGATCGCTGAGCATGTCAGACTGACAGCCTGGGAATCAGGAAAGTGGTATTTCCCTCCTTCCCAGAAAGGGCTCTGCCACCAATTAAAGATGTGGCACATTCTGGTCATTTTCTGGCCTGAAAAGAAAGTTTTAAAAACAAGGTTTTTTTCTTTTTTCACCCTTCTGTTAAGAAAAATAACTCAGGACTTCTGACCATTTCCAGCTTCTTGATGAGAAGTAAAAGGGGGAAAGCTATCTTATTTTTATTTCCCCATCAATCAAAAATTAAAATCTCCATGGATAAATATCTCCCTCAACCCTCATAACTTTATAAAACAAAAAATCCTCACTTTTCTGAGAATATTCCTTGAGTAAAAGGTTTGGGGTTTTTTTGTTTTGTTTTTTTTTTTTTTTTAAGGAAAATACATTTGGAAGGCAAACAGTCAACAAGGTCTATGTGAAAAGAAATCAGTCAACAATCTGTATATCTTGGCCTTAAGATCAATTAAATCTCATTTGACAGCAACCACACACCCCACGCAGACACCAGCCCAGTCACTGACTGGTGAGCTCTGCAGAAGGTTGATGGTGTCCCCACTGCAGACCTCACTGTGGGTGCACAGATTCAATTTTAAGTTTCTCTCCCTCCCAGCCCCTGTGAGCAGCTCATGGGCCCTGTGCACGCGGGGCTGGAGATGGTTCACTGCATCTTTCCTGGTGAGAAGCACAGCTTTCAATCTTGCTGTGGAAGAACCTGGGTGAGAGCAATCAAAAATGTTAATCCTCAACCCCCTCTCATCTGAAACAGAAGACTTACAAGAAACAGACCACATGTGCTCGGAGAAACACCGTTGCTGGGACTGCCAACCCAAGCCTGTCTGAACACTGAGCACGTGGCCAGTGCCATCCTGATGAAAACCATTCCCTCTCTCTGCTCCCTGAAAATACACTTCTTTCCCTTCACAATCCCCATGACAGCCTGAATCATGACACTGTTGGCTGGCACGGGAAGACCTGAGTCCAGTGTGGATGGATCCCTCAAAACAAGGGGTAACTTTGGGACGGGGCACTGACCCCTGTCTATTGGAGAGCAAAGTCCTCCAGTTGGCTTTGATCTTTCCTGACACACAAACACATCTGGCAACGTGCCCACACACACACACACACACACACATTCCAAAACAAAGAGGCAAAGGGGAAGATTGCCAAAAGAGGCATCATCAGTGGGAACCTTCCAGCAGGGACCTGGCAAATCTGCAACACTGGAGGGGCCAGACCCTGGGTCTGGTCACTGCAGTCTTCCAGTGCTTAAAAGGGTTTATAAAAGACAGGGAAAGCAACATTTTAAATGGGCAGATAGTGATAGGACAAGGGGAATGGTTCTAAGCTAAGAGAAGAGATTTATTAGATGTTAGGAAGAAATTCTTCACTGTGAAAGTGGTGAAACACTGGTATAGGTTGCCCAGAGAAGCTGTAGCTACCCCATCCCATTCAAAGCCAGGTTGGATGGGGCTTGGAGCAACCTGGACTAGTGGAAGGTGTCCCTGTCCATGGCAGGGGGTTGGAACAAGATGATCCTTAAAGTCCCTTCCAAACCAAGCCTTTCTATGGTTCTATGATGACTTTATGAAATCCTAGAGAGATCCTGCCCATCTCTCAATAAGCTACACTGGATTTCTACACTGGATTTTCATTCCTAAAGCAGAAGAAATGGTCCTCTCTCCAAGATGACCGGTTCCCATCTCCCAAGAGTTCCATGTCTCAAAAGTTAAACATGGACATGGCTCCAAGCCCAGCCAGGCTCCTGTTCCTGCACTGACAGGCAGATCCCTCCTGCAGAGACACCTTCCTTGTGCTAAAGGTGGTTGTGCCTCAGTCAGTCATTCCTTAGCAGGGGGATGAGCCCTGCACTGTGAACAGGATCACACCAACTGCTCTCCCTGCACAGAACCTCAACAACATGCACACCATAGAGAAGCCACTTCTGGGCCAGCCCCTGTGCCAGACAACACTTCCCCTCCAGAAATGGGCCAAGCTCCATCAGAGAACATGTTGGTTTTCTGGCTCTCAGCGATGCTCTTGGCAGGTTGTTCTCACATCTCACTCCCTCGCTGCTACAAACCTTCCCACATCCAGCCAAATTCAATCCCATAGGAAGTAGAAACACTCCTGCACCAGCACTGGCCCTTTACTTTAGAATCATAGTATCCACAAGGTTGGAAAAGACCTCTGAGATCATGGAGCTCAACCACCAGCACTGCCACATCCACCGTTAAACCACATCTCTAAGCACCACATTAACACATTTTTTCGAGCACTACCAGGGATGGCAATTCCACCAATGCCCTGGGCAGCCTGTTCCAATCCTTGACAACACTTTCAGGGAAGAAATTTTTCCTAATTCTTCCACAAAGAGGATGCTTCCATTCCCCAACATCATCAGGAGTGCACGCATACAGGGTAACAGCGTCATCCCCTTGACATTGATTTGCAAGGCTGATGGAGCCAAACACTTAATTACAACATCTTTACGATGTAGCAGACAAAAGTGAAAAGAAATAAGCAAAAAGTGACTAAAAGAAGTATATCTTTCTCATTTCCAGGTTGGGTTTTGTAGTCACAAGACTGTGCTTAGCAGAACATTAATTTTCAGAGTCTGAAACTGAACTCAGAGCTGCTCAACTTCATCCTGAACTGTTTCTTCTCTCCAGCTGTAGCTGAATTTATTGGTTCATCTCCTTCTACTCGTGGTTGCCCCAGTGGATGCTGTTCCTTGCCTGCACTTTTCCCCAGGCTGCTCTGCAAGGGAAATCAGCATTTATTTTTAGGTCCATTGCACTCTGGCTGGTTGGGCTCTCCTCCCAGGGCTGCAATATATATTTAATACTTGTTTTCAGAGCTGACAGCCCAGGAAGTTTGAGTGGTGAACTGGCCCAGAAGAAACAATTACAAAGGAGAGGGGCATCATATTGCCAAGCATTTTAATACCCTTTCTGGAAGGAGAGCCTTGACTTCTCAGCAGTGCTACAGTGGAGAAGAAAGGAAGCCCAAATCAGAGACAAAGTTGCTGTTTGATGATGATAATGATTTTGGTTGTGTAATAACAAATCCTGTCAGATCTTCAGCAGAGAGAAACAGGAGGGAAAATGCTCTATTCGACCAATATGCAGAGAAAAAACAAAAAAAAAAAACAAACCCAAAACCAAAAAACAAAAAAAACCCAAACAAACGAAAAAAAAAAGCCCAAAACAAAACAAAAAAACCCCAAGAAAACTGGCTGCAAAAAGGCAGTCCAGGAGGCAGAACTGCATCTGAGCTGCTCAGCATTCCCAGCACGGGCTGGGAATTGTCCCTGGGAATGCTACAGCTCTGGGATGCTTCTGGACAGCAGCGACCACAGCGGGATCAGCAGACTCAGGAATCAACCCACACAAGATTCAGCCCAAATTTGGGATCACTCCACAGTGGATCTACCCAAAGGCTGTGGTTCCAAACCTCTCTGCAGCTGCAGTTCATGACTGCTGCCCTCATGTCTCTCTTGCCCGTGGCTCCCAGCTGCCCTTTGCCACGATCCCCATCCTCTTCCTCATCCCCAGGCAATGCCATGCTGGGATCACAGGTCCTGGCCCATCCCTGGGGCCTCCAGCACAGCTTGCAGCAGCCACATGGGCTGTTTCCCCTTCCCATCTCTCTTCCCAAAGAGCAGGCACGGTGCTCTCAAGCACAAGAGGTGCCTTCCCTCCAGAAAACCACAACCTTTACTCAACCCTTTCCTTAGCTCTTCTTCCACAGCTGAATTTAATGTTTCTGGAAGACATCCCCTCAATAAATCCCGGCTTTGTTTTATCTCCCTGTAACAATAACACATGGCAAACCAATTTGAACAGACAACCAAATCCCCAGCTTTACAGCAAGGTTTAAAAATATTTCCAGATGCTTATTGGTCCCTTAAGACATTTCTGAGGCTCAGGTCAAGTGGACCCAAGACAGCAAGTTCCAACTTTTAATTTCCTTCCCATCTACAAAACCATCAGGGTTTGGCTAACACAGTTTAACCACCAGAGCTGTTTGGCTCTGGGAACAGCTTTCCAGTGAAAGCAGCACAGCAAAAAAAAAGTGAATTTTAAGAAATGGAAGGTAAATAACTCTACAGAGTTATTTATATAGGTTAATTACAATAGGAGCCCTGTGTTGGCAGACACCTCAAGGAGACAGAAAGGTTGTTCCTGCCTTATATCCCCAAGTTTATAAGATGCAAATGAAAACAACAGTCAAGGTGGAAGGCACAAAAACACACTTCAGCATTAGGAGGCTTTTCCTCACGGTGTGTACATTTAATTATAGTGTAGATCATGCACTCCCAGAGCATGTTCAGCCACTGACAGACACCCAACTGAGCATCTCCAAAAGAACTGGGGACCAAGATGAATGGACCTCTAAATGCAACATCTCATATCACAGTTTTAGTAAGTGCCATCATAGCCATGATTGACTACTGCTATATGAGACATAATATTTTTTTATTGGACTGACTGGTACAGAGACAGAAAAAAAGCTTTTAAAGCTCTTTACCTCTGGAACACACCAAGGAGACTTCAGACTGCACATTGCATAGGTGTGAAATTACTCTTCTGACTTCAGTCAGGTTTCTTAATTACAGAAAAAAAAAAAGGGCTAATTAGCACCTGCAGAGCAAATAAATCACCTAGTCAAGGAGGTGGGACCCTCAGCCCTTTGTGGGACTGCAGGGACTGGCAAGAGTTATCACTCTGTGACAGCCAGGAACGAGCAGGTGGTGAGACGTGGCATGGCATAAAAATCCACGTCTCCTCGGAGTTTCTGGGTTCTAATGCCCAGAAGAGCCACAATTGTTAATCTGTGATCTTGACTTTCAGAGACACATTGCAGGTCTGTAGCACAGAAGGGTGGGAGAGATAATTTTGCAACAAGACACTCTCCACAACCAACACGCTTTTATTTCATGACGTCCCACTGAGAAACACCTTCAAGCTGAACCAGAGCTTTGTTTCCTTTTCAGACCTCAGGAACTATCGCTATGCCTGGAAGCACATATTTCTATATCAACAAATACATATTAATATGTATCTCAGTTGTTCCCATATAAGCTGTTATTTCTCCTGATAAAACCTTTCCTCATCTGCATTGTACACAAACAGCCTAAAGATAAGCCTTTGATATTCTGTTTGCTGCACGAATTCCCAGGAAAAGGAGGAGAGAGCGGGACAAGCAGGAACAAAGTTTAATTTTGCCCAAAACAGTGCTGCAAAGGAAACTGTTTGGAGAGGATCAAAGAACAAGGATACCCGTGCCCCAAGTATAAAGCACCACCTCCAGCAGGTGGAAAAAGAGTTGCACTGAGAGGCTGCGCAAAAAAGCAGCTGCACAAGGAGAGACAGGGAGTAGAGCAAAGCAGAAAGGGTGGGAAAATTCTTTGAGAGGAATCACTGCAGCACTGGAATTAAATGCATGGCAGAGCTGAGACCCAGACGGCTCTAAAGCCGGATTTAATGCCATTCCCCCCCAAAAAATGCAACTCAGCTTAGCAGTCGACACTTGGGCATGTCAGTAACTCTTCAGGTTTGGTCTCTTTTTGGTGCCCTGTAAAGCTGGGAACTGTCTCAGCAGCATTTTTCTCTGCCTTTGAATGTGTCAAGCAAAAAGACAAGCTGTTTCTATTGTGATAAAAAAGGCTGGAAAAGCCTAATTATTCTTAAAAGCCAGGATGAAAATGATAAATAACCAAACAGATGGATGCAGACTTTGAAGGAAACAAGTGGTTTGGCTCACTGTTGGCTGTTCTGCACTTGCATCTTGCTTTGAAACAACCCAGAGACAATAGGAAAACCCTGTGACCTTCCAGGCAGGGATTCCCAAAGGGGTGCCCAGCCAGGGCAAGGCTGGCAGAGGGGCTCCATCACCCCTCCATGGAGCTCCCAGCACATGGCAGAGCTCAACAAGGGCTGGAAAGCATCAACATCCCTTTGCATTCCTTGCTGAACTGTCCCAAATTACAGGGATAAAAGCAGCCAAGAAATACTGGGTAGAGCTCAGGACTGAGCCCAGGCACTCATGGAGAGGAGGATGAAGTGGATTTAGCAGTGGGATACTTGAACAGATCAGCCAGCACTGCTGCAGCACCACAGCTGAGTGGTTTTCCTTCCAGCAAGAGCTGAATGGTCCTGGAAAAGATTCCATTGCCGGGCCCCCCCACCCCCCCCGTAAGGAATCACATATGTCAGGGCACAGGGTTTAATCTCTGCTCAGGAAACTCCTGAGGGTTGGGAAAGGGGACTTAAAAATAATTAAAAAAAAAAAAAAAAAAGGCAAATGTATATATCCCACATAGCCATAAATGAGATGAACGTTCCAAAGGGGATCCCCTCTCCCCTGAGAAATCGATGGGGGTCTGTGATGGGAAAAAAGCTATAAAAATAATCACTACAGTCACTTAAAATCAGAGCTGGGTGTGACTACAGCAAAATAAAGGTGGAAGAGGTATAATCTTCAGCAGGATTTGGATTCTGGCCCTTTCCACACTGAGTGCATGAAAATGCTGACCGCCAGCACTGAAGCAGCTTCTCATTTTGGTGCAAATGTGCAGAATTGTTATGGATTCTAATTTTTGGAGGGAGGTCACCACATTTAGCATATTCAATTTGATTTCCTTCCTGCCTTGCAAGGGGACGTGTTCCTCAAAGTCTGAGCTGTCACTTAGGAGAGATGCAATAAAAGCTGCTTTTGGGTAATGAATAAAGCAGGCTGAGGGGGAAAGCTCAGCGTGGAGCAAATTTCCTTCTTTTTTTTTTCCTTCTTACACAACATCAGAAACCTGGGGAGGGATACAACTTGCAGCTTAAGATCTTAAGTCTACCTAAGGACTGAACTTAGGTTTCAGGTTCAGAAAGGTGCATAACAAGGCATCTGAGATAATTTATTTTCAGTGCTCACAGCATCAGTCAGAATCCCTGAATGGTCTGGCTTGAAAAGGACCTCAAAGATCACCTCACTCCAACCCCTCTGCCGTGGGCAGGGACTCCACATGGGGTTGGCAAATAACAGAGCGCCTGCAGGGATCCCTGGAAAGGGGGTGATGGGGGACAACAGGATGTTTCCCCACATCTCAAAGGGCCTGAGGTGCCTGAGTGTGAGCAGCAGCACTGAACATGACAGCTCAGCCCAGCTGGGGCACCCACGGACACCCACACAGAAATGCCAAAACTCATCTGCCAGGGGAATCCCACCCCCAGGGCACCTGCGAGGAATCTCTCAGGCTGGATAGCTGGGACTGGCAGTGACATTTGTAAGGGCCCTGGAGACACTGCTCAGATGTTGGTTGTGATGGTACAGATCACCAGGTATTAATTGAAACATCTGTTAAACACAGAACCGAGGTTGGAGCCTCAGAGAAACATCTTTTTAAAAGGCACCCGATAGATTTCAGCTCTAAAAAGGAGACATGATATTTCCCCCTCCAGACAAGAATTATATTTAAATAGATTTTTTTTCCCCTTCCCTCTTGATGAGATGACAGAGATCAGAAGGCAAAAAAACCCTGTGGAACTCATGCTCAGCCTCCCAGCTGCCAGGAAGAGGAATATTCCTGCTGAAAAAGGAATAAGGGGATCATGGGAGTGGTGGTTCAGCAATCAGAGTCTCTATATTCAGTTCCTCTGGTCTCTTCTCCACTTTAAACCGATGCAAACCAATAGAGCCAAGCCACGACATCCAGCAGTTTATCAAAACAACATCACCAACCCTGTTTGTCCAGCTCACCAGCGAAATGCATCACAAAATAATCCCAATTAGATTCTGAATTAGGAAATAATCCCCATTCAGTTCTAACACTCAAATTTAAATGCCAAGGACAGAAGTGTAAATCTCCACGTGCCAGCAATGCAAACAGTGGAATGGATAGTTAGTGACTGCCCTGGGGGTGAGAAATCTACCTAATGTGACTAATGGAGGAGTTTAAGGCTCTTAATGTCCACTGTTACAGTTGACTGGAAAAGTGACTTTGTTACTGTAAAGTACATCAGAGTCTCTAAAATTCCTGTACAGGAATAGGTCTTTAAGCCTTGGAAATACTCTCTCTATATAACAATACGTATCTAACTGTTGTTAGTGCTGTAGATAAAATCTGGCCCAATACACTGCCAGTAAAGCAGCACTAATATGGGCTTTCCAGCCCTAAGCAACCCACACCACACACCCCTGCACACGAAAACATCCCTAAATTCACTTAACAAACCAACCAGCCGAAAATGACTGCACTGAGTGCTGATGTCACCTACGCCAACTCCTTACCGGGGCTGCACCCACTTCAGGGCACCACATCTGCATCCACCTCAGTGGGGGCAAGAATATCAGGGGCAAGGAAATATCACATCTGTTTCTGCCTCTTAACCTCACCTGCTCCCTGCCAGCAGGTCAAGCCGTGTTCACATGGGCTATTTATGTTTGTGCAGATTGGCAATTATTAAACATAAGTGCTCTTGCTATTATAGCTCTTCCCTCATTAGGGTTTATGCATGAGGCTAAGCTGTTTAGAAGTGATTTGCAGCAAAGCTAGAGCCAGTAGATGCTCCTAATAAAGCGGAAGCTTCAGGATAGAAAATGTTGGTACTGCGTTAACATCCTTATCAGAAGGAAAATTTTGTGCTTTTACTTACATCTCCAGAAGCCTTTAGGTTTTCTAGAAACCAAGTGCTAAAGAAGTCTGCTTGACAAAGAAAGGGGTGGTATAATGATGCAAGGAGCATCCAGCAAACAGTGGCTGTGGGGAGCCCATCCTGTCCTCCAGACCTTCCCCGGGGCACTCTCTGAGTATTAATGAATGAACTCTCCTTTCATCAAAGGTCTTGTAATGTGAAAGGTGAAGCTTGTGCCCAGGATAATGAATCATCCCAGAGAAATCCCTGGTGGTCAGGCAAGGAGCCAGGCATGCTGCGGGCTGCTCCAAATGGGAATGGTGACAAGAAGACAGCTCAGCTGGTGAACAGCCTTCCCAGCCATGGACAGGACCGCCCTGCCGTGGCAGTAGCTGCGTGAGCTCTGGAGGAAGGCCAGTCTGATGGTTGGAATCACATCCCTGGCCCTCTCATACCTCAAAGCAAAAGGTCTGAGTTTTCTTCCACTGCAGTCCTCTGGGATCTCATTTTCAAAGGCAAAAGCATCTCCCCTCTTGGCTCAGTTTCCACCCAGCTGAAGCTGTGAGAGCTCGTGACTTCTGGAAAACATCTGGGAGCATGGAAGGGAGGGAGCAGTGAAACAGCAAGAACTCAGCACTCAGAGGGGAACCCTGCCTGCCTGCACAGGGCAGGAGGACAAATTAGTGCCACGGCACAGGCAGGCTTGGCAAGTCTCTTTGTCTTTCCATTCATGCTCTTCATCCCACCTGAGGGGCCAGAACTCCAACCCCTCCTGCTCTGGAGTCTCCAGGCATCTCCAACACATTCTATTTTTGGTTTTGGCCCAAAACTGAGGGTTCTTCTCAGCTGCATTTCCCAGAATTTGGTTCTTGCAAAGGACCTTCCCCTTCTTTCCAATACAGAAGAGAGCAGAGAACGGGACTATATTTAATCCCACAACTTTTCCCAGGCCTTGGGAAGCCACAGATCCATTTCCATGGAGCTGGTGTGATGTGCAGCAGGGATCCCACTCACAGCTGTGTCCAAGGGCAGGACGTGACCTACTGCATTCGCAAAACCAAGCTGAGTCCTGCTCCCCACCAAAACCTGAGGAGCAGTTTTTATTCTGCACGGACAATTTGACCCCTTTCCTGAATTTGACACAGTTCAGAGAGTGACAAATCCCCTCCAGGTGTGCTCAGCTCGGGCTTGAAAAAAAAAAGATCATCATATCTTGGGTCTCATTGATCTACATGGTGTCTGGTGCCCTTCCTCAGGCTGCCAATAAACAGGACACTTGATGCTGAACAGGGAAAGATTCCTGTCCCTCTTCCCTCTGTTCTCCATCTCCAGAAAAGATTTGTGCCTACAATTTAGCTGGAATGCCAGCTAACTTCCCAGTCCTACCAAAGCCAGCACGTGATGTGGAATATTGATTTTGACAAATTACCAGTCTTTCCAGTTGTTCCTGCTGAAGACCATCTGGTAAAGGGAAAAAGCTGCTACCCCTTTTAATTATTACCATTTCCCCAGAAAATTAATATAAACTCTGTCTGTTTGCCATTTCCAAGGCAGCCTCACTGTCAGTGCCTCTGGAGAGCCAACACACCTCTTCCATGACACGGTCCCATCCCTTCCTCACGCCCCAGCTGCCAAACGTGCAGAGCATCCCCCTGCTTTGCATGCACCAACTTCCACGGCCCCTCCTCCAAAAGCCAAGGGAGAGGAGACAAAAAAACCACTCAGCAAAGTCACAGCACTGGGAAACAAGGAAAGCAAGAACAAAATGTCACGGCAGCCCCACAAGCCACCACTGGAGACTCAGCAGAAAACACAGCACACCACAATTTGCAGTTCTATCTGGTGCAGCCCTCGGGCTCTCCCACCACTGCTGGAACTACAGCAAGGAGGAGTTTGATCCAGAATATTTTTAAAGTGCTGTAACAAGGGGCAAATACACCTCCACACCCAAATTCACCAGCCTGGCAGCGTTCTCTGTCCGTGGTCCCACCTGCATCCTGATGCAGAATGTTTGGCAAATATCCCTTTTTTTAAAGGCTCATCTCCTTTTAAAATACGTCACAATTCCCATCCTCTCTGGTTCTCGGGCGTTTTCCTGCTGGATACAGACCTCTTGGCTGCAGGGAGGATGTGATAATGATGGTGTGAATGCCCCTGCTGACACACTGGTGGGCTGGAGTAACACTCCGCTGGAAATCGCCTTAAATATTCCACATAGCAGGTTTTTTTCTGCAGATACTGATTCTTTTTTGCCTATTTTTCACTTTTGATTTGTTATGCCCTAAATAAGAGTTTCTACAATGTATGTATTGCTGATTACAGAAGCCCCCTGAAAACTTTCAGCATTATAAAGAGATGAGACTTTCAGAGCTACCCAGACACAGGGTTGGGCAACTGGTTCTCGTGAATAAAGTCAGTCATGCATTTATTCAAGGATAAATTTAATAAATCGCACACCCAATGGTACACTGAGGCTTTGTGGCCAGGCCTTTGTTAAATACATGTTGTTATTACTGAAGGATCTTTGTGCTGGATGCAGGAACTAGGCTTGAGGATTCCAGTGAGTCCTTTCATCAAAACCAGTCATTTTTTTCGTTTAAAATATATTTATCTCACTTCCCAGATTCTCAGCCAATGACAGGAGGAAAGAGATGCAGACACAGCTGAAGTGGTTGTCCTGTGAGCTTACATTCAACTGATTTTTCACAGTGGACCCATTTCCAGCCCTTACACTCGAACTGATGAAGGATCAGATCCGAGTCTTTTATTCTTTTCCACCACAAATCTATTTCATGGCTGGAGCAGAGTAAAACTCTGAAGAGAAACAAATTACACCAGCTGGGCAGATTTGGTGAATTCAAGGAGCTCGTAGTCTGAAAGCACCTGGAACCCACCAACTGCTTCGAGTTATCCACATCTCATTTTCTAGACACATGCTGAAAAAAAAAGTGCCTAATTTGTAGCTCTTTAGGACAAATTACCTTACATACATCCTTAAAGAGTCAAAGGGACACACAAGAACCTAAAAGGGATTATTGTGCATTTACACCATGCCCTCAGCACCAACTTAGGCCCTTTTCTTCCAGCTGTTCAAATCTGCCCAGGGCAGGAGTCAGGTCTCTGGTGAGGAACTCCAGAAAATGAGATTTGCCCAATTCCCTTTTTCCACACTTGGAGATCGTGAGAGGACAAGGTGAAAGTTTACAAGAGCAATTAGGAACCACATGGCTGCAACAGTTTTATTGCACTGAACTTGTTGATCAGCCAATCACTGAGAGTTTTCCCAAGGGCGTAGCAATAAAAAAATTAGCACAATAAATTATAAGGAAAAAAACCCAACTCAACCAAATCAAACTCTTCTGAGCCATCACAGGTTCCACACCAGGTTGTTACGAGAGCAGAGCTACTTTTGCTTTTAAAATGAGCACCAAACTGCAGATTTAAGCTGAGAAACAAAACAAAGAGGGATTTTATCAAGCATTGAGGCACTTCAGTATTAGTCACCTTGCAGATCAGTGCTGATAAGGAGCATGTGAATCTTTTTAACCCACCAGTATGAACCAGATCTCAGGAACATTAACACAACAGAATAAAAGGGTTGAAAAGCAACCAGTCCCAGGCTTGCACCCAGTCTGTGCCGTGTGTTGTCCCAAATCTTTAGGGGTTTGTGCTCTTTGACAACAACCACCTACCCAAGAGCATCAGCATGAGGGCTCAATCCTGTCACCACTTGAGTGCTCAACTTTAGAACATGCATGACTTCCCCCTCTGCAGGTTCTGGCCCCAGAGGATCCCTCCATGCCAACAATCTTTAAAGAAATGGGATTTTTGCCATGGGCTTCAGTGGAATTAAGAGTTGGAGCAGCTCCAGCAGCTGATGGGAATGCTGCCCCCTTCTCCTTTCCCCAGCTCCAACCCTGGACATCAGCTATTTTGTTTTCTCCCTGAAGAAAACTCTGTAGAATTCCAAGCACTAATTGTCTGGTCATTTTTTTAATACTTTAATCCATTTTCACAGACTGTTCTTCCACAGAAAAAAGTCTTTGGCAATGCAGATGGCTGGGTGGCTTGTGGTGACAGCCAAAAAAAAATAAAATGAAATAAGTCCATTTGTTTTGTTTCTTGAGGGACAAGGGGAGAGGAAAGGGGAGATGAGTGATGCAGTGACACATCTGGGTTAACTTCCACTATCTGAGGCTCAGCTTGGTTGGTCTGACTCTACTTAAAGGTCAGGTTGGATGGAGCTCTGAGTAACCTCATCTGCTGGAAGGTGCTCCTGCCCCAGGCAAGGGCATTGGAATGAGATGATCCCTGAGGTCCCTTCCAGCCCAGGTTGTGATGATCCTGTGACCAGAGCCGCTGTCACCAGCCCAGCAGAACAAACAGAAGTGACTTGCAACAAAGTACCCACGGCATAACCCAGTTCCAGTGGGCAAGGTCACCCAACCCAACAGCGTGCTGGTGAGGAAACCTCACCCTCCAGAGATAAAACAAGCGTAGGAGAAGGTTAGAGAGAAAAGGGAAACTCAGCCACAGCCAGCACCCAACCTCCCTTCCACCCCAGCCTGCTCAGTGAGAAACAGACTCACTAGAAATCAAACGCTGCAAGGAAACAAACTGCAAGCACAAAGGTTGTGGGAAATCACGGAATGACAGAAGGGTTTGGAAGGGACATTAATGATCACCGAGTTCCAACCTCCTGCCATGGGCAGGGACATCTTCCACTAGCCCAGGTGGCTCAGAGGAATGTGCAGACGCCCTGCCCGGAGAAACAGCTTCTACAGACACGTGTGTGTGTGTCTGTGTTTGTGTGTGCACGGACAGACAGACACACCGCCAGGAGAAACAGCCCCGTTCGCCCATCCCGCACCGTGTGCGGCGGGGGAGGGACCGGCACTGCCCCAGGCACGGACCTGCGAGCGTGGAAATCGCACCCCGAAGGGACACGGCAGCCAGAAAGCACAGCCTCGGCTCCCAGCCTTCGCTCGAACCTCGCACAGGGCATCCAAGCATGAGGCTGTGCTGCTGGAGAGCAGCACTTTGCGGAACTTCCCACGGGCAGCGGGGGGAAGGTCCCAGCCCGGAGCCCCCTGCGCTGCCTCTGGGAAATCTCATCCCGTTATCCCCAGCTTTGGGGCAGGGGAGCTTGGCATGGAACCATCAAGCCCCTGAACAGCAACCACAGCAAGCCCAAAGCCGGGCTGCAAACCTGAACGGCAAGGAAACCAAGAGCCAGTTGTGAAAACCAAGCGCTAAAATCCCAAAGGGAATCCCCCGCCCGCAGCTCACGAGAGCCTCTCACTCCTGAAGAGGACGCTCACCTGAATAAAACCAATCTGAACCGACTTCTATTTCCCATATCAGAACACACCTGGATTACCGGGGAGGGGGGGGGCAGGGAAGCGAACACGGATCCACCTGCGCTCCCAAAGTTGCCCAAAGTTTGCCCGCGGCGGACCCGCAGCCCACGCTCACTCACCGCGGACAGGAGGCAGCCGAGCAGCGGCACCGCGACGCCCAGCACCGCATTCCCCATCCTGGCCGCGTTATTCCCCATCCTGGCCGCATTGCTCCCCATCCTGGCCGCCTCCCCCCGGGCCCGGCGGAGCGGCGGGCAGCGCTCCGCTCCCGGCGCCGGGCTGGGCGCATCCAGCGGGGAACGGAGGGAGAGGAGGAGGGAGAAGAGGAGGAGGAAGAGGAGAAGGAGGGAGAGCAGAGGAGAGGAGGAGGCAGCCCCGGCTCGGAGCCCGCTCCGCTCCCGCACCGCCTCCTGCGCGGGGCGGACCCGGCACCGCCCCCCGCCCGCCCCAGGTACGGCCGTGCCCGGGGTGGAAGGGGAGGGGGGGACAGCGCTGTCCGGGCTGCCGCTGCCCCTGCCCCGTCCCCTCTTCCTTCTCCTTCATTGCACCCATTTCCTTCCTCCCCTTTTATTTTGTTTTGTCCGGCTTCTTTTGCCCTTTGTTAATTTGCCCTTCTTTTCCCTTCTCCCCCTGCTCTCTTATCTTTTTTCTGCTATTTTTCCTTCTTTAGCCTTCCTTTCGCGGGGGGGGGGGGG
>JAWWEU010000081.1:2306383-2336049 GCA_035583155.1 Acropternis orthonyx | reverse complement strand
CTCTGTAAAGAATGAATTTTTGCCACTGCCTGATTTTTCTTTTGGCAGTCTATGAATGCCCCTTGTAAGGCTACTGATTTGTGTCCTGTTTGTTTAGCTGGGATATCCCTTGTTTCCAGCTCCAACCTCCTGTTCAAACTCCTCCTTGCAGCAAGGAAATGAGAACAGCCCTGCTTGTCCCTTTTCTCTCCTCTTGGGATTCTGGGATTCATTTTCTCTCCTCTTGGAGAGAAAGAGTCCAACCAGGTATGAATGTTGGTTCTTCCTTCAGCTCTTCTTGCTATGAATCAGATTTAAAGAAAGACTTCCTGGCTGCTGCAGTTCATTTCTCTTGGCTGAGCTGATGAATATCCCAGAGTTTATGTTGCTCATTTGATTCCCTTGCATGATACATTCCTTATATATCTGCTGCCTCCAGGATATATTTGTGCAGGCAAATTAAGCATCCTCACTATATGTCAGCAAAACATTACATCTGCTAATGGAGAGAAGTGTTACGTTCAAAGTCCCTTCAACTGACATGAAAAATAAAACTCCATTTCTGAGGGGATTAAGAAATAACAGTACATTCTCCTGAGTTAATGCTGTCTGGGAAGAATTTGTCTCACATAAATGAAATTTTCCAGATATTTTTGGTGTGTTCTTTGTTGATTTTTTTTCCCCAGACATCTCTTCTTTCTTTGTAACAAAAAAAAGCAACAACTTTCATGCCCACAATTTTCCAGACTGACTATACAAAGCAGGGAAACCCTCTTCTAATCCAGACTAAATCGTGTTAGATTTAACTGGATTGACAATAACTGATTTTCCATGACTCCTGTCTCTTTATGCCAATGCCATAATGATATCCCAGGAATATCCCACTCCCATTTTCTGTGTGAAGAGATTTAAAGTGTGTCGTATTACTTTGATGCCTGCAAATTGTGACCCTCTTTGGGAGGTTTGGCACTTGCTTTTCCAAGGAGAAGGAGTTTTAAACTCCGGTTGCTGCTTTAGTCATCTAGAAAATATCTTCCCATGGACAGCTAAACACTATCCAAGATGTTATAATATATGTTGAGAGAAGTGAAGCATCAGGCTCCAGTGCTTTTGAGTTAAGATAATTGCATTTATGAAGCTTTCCTGATGTGGAGGCTCTATGTTGATGTCTCCTGTATCACCTGGTGTCTCTGGAGGGGATTTCACGAGGGGTGACTGACCTTTCTGAAGGGCAGAAGAGTTTGGTGCTGGCTTTTGCCTCCCAGGTGCTGCCTTGAACTCGCTTCTCATGTATCAAAGGCCTGGCACAGTCCCAGTGAAGTTCACCAGGGTTCAATGAAGCTTTATTTGCTGTAACAGAAAACATGACCCTTGGCATTTGTAACATCAATCTTCTCCTTAAACGCTACCTTATCTCCCTATTTACACTCAGCCCTCAGTGTTTTTACAGTGTTTTCTCTGCTGTGTTCACCTCTTGGCTTCTTAACCCTCTGGAGCAGAGCAATTTTTCCTATCTGAGATGCATTCTGAGTCACACACTTTTTGGTCAGCGAACAAGTACTTTGGCATGGAATAGCAAAGAGCAATCCCTCGTGCTCCACAGCTCGTGGGATTGGCATCTCTGTGCTGGTTTATCTCCAGCTGGAGATAACCTGGAAACTGGGCTGCATGTGGCTGGCAAAGGGATAAATACCCTAATGCAGACTTTGAGATCAGCCTCAGGCATTCATGGATGTGCCTAAGGAAATTGTTGGTCACAGGTGAGACAGGGGATTGACCTTTTTAAGCAAATACTTCTGCTGACACCACTAAGATCCTGCCATCTTCAGGCACGCACTGCAAGATTCCCAGGAGAAACTGGGGGTGATTGGATGTGTTTTGCACATGAAACAACCCACTGCCAAGAGCACCTGGGCTAGAAAACTTCCAGTATCTTTTCCCTTTTTAATGGCAAGGGTTCTCTGAGGGTGAATTCCAAGGCAGCTGTGCCATACCTCCCCCAGTTTGGGGAGGTGAGTGGGTTGTACTCACTGTGCAGTGAGTCATCCCCGTCTTGTTTAAGTGCAGCTCACTAATTTTCCTTTGTTTACGTGTGTGTTTGTGTTCCAGGCATATCTGATGGATGATGCACCCGGCTCTGGAAACTTCCTGCATCCACTTCCCACCAAAGTTTTCCAGCAGTATGGGTGGAGACCACAGGACACAGCATCAGACATGCAGAGACAGTATGCAAATCTAAAGATGTCCTGATTTTACCATTTATCCATGGCCAGGTCAGGCCAAGGTTCTCTGTTAAAGCGAGTATCAAGGGTGATTGTGGAGTATCAGACCGTAATCAAGTCCAAAATGAAATTCAGTCTCCCAGCTTGCTTAAAAGTAAGAAAATAATAATTTTGGAACAATTTAAAGCTAACAAGGAATCTGCTAAGTGGGAGTTATAATCAGCTAAGCCTTCGCTTTAATTACACACAATCGGGGGAAAAACCATAGACTTGGTCTAAATTTCAGTTAGTCAATTCCTATTGAAGTTGGGAGGGTTATAGTTAGTGATTAAAGCTAGGGGTTTATTCAAACTAATTCCTGTTTGAGGACTTAGTCAGGCCTTTCCTGAGCTGTGTCAAAAGCGGCCCAGAGTAGATAATTAGGATTGTATATCAGAGCAGCCAGCTGGGCCCAGACAAGGGTCAAACACCATATTAAGATATCAATAGTGACTGTGTCCCATCATGTCTCTGCTGTCAGAACATGCCAAGTTTGCAACTCACGGGCTGTGGAAGACTCTTTTCAAGGGATATGGTTGGTTTTAAGTCTTCAGAGCAAATAGGGTGAAATTTGTTTCATCTCAAGGAGGAGTGATGGCATTTATACCTCCTCTGATCACCACCTTTCCTCCCTGCTGGAGTCCTTGTCATGGCCATGGAGCTGAGGCTGTGCTGGATGCAGTGAAACTCACCCCAGCAGGATGAATTTCACTACAAGGAAATATCAGTGCCACCCACCACAATAATTTCCAGGGAATCTCTCCAAGTGGAGATCCTTGGGGGTGGTCAGGATGGCAAAGCTCAGCGTGGCAGGTGTTCCACACCACCTGTGCTTTCCATGCTGTGCAAGGCTTCATCTATTCCTGGACAGCAAAAGAGCCCTGCAATAAAAGGCAGTATTTAATTGTGTTTCTCTAAGTGTGGCCCCAAAAGCAAACACGCTGCCTGTCACTGCCCAGCCTGTAAACAGTGAAGTGTTATCACAGAGCACCCCAGTTTGCATCTTTAGATAATCCTCTGACTTTACTGGAGCCGCTGTGTCTTTTGCACATAAAAAGAGAGCATTGCTCCCTTATACAGCCTCTTTGTTGGGCTTTCTGGGTGGAATTTGTTTGCTTAAACATGGGCAAAAGACAGTGTTATTTGAGATTCTCCATTGTAGCCGTGTGAGTGTGGCAAACGTGGTGCAGGATCTCCAGGACCTGCAACACATCTGTGCTTTTCTGGATGGGCACCTGAGGCTGGGAACGAGCCTGCCAGAATTGTGGCTTTTCCAAATTGTGGTTGTAATTCTTGACCTATGGAGCATCATGTTGCAGGTATTAATTTGTGTCCTCAGGCTTTTGACAATCACTGAGAGTTTAATCACTTCCAGGCATGGAGGGATGTAGATCACCCTGATGTAAACAGCTGAAACAAGTCAGACAAATCCCCATCAAAAAAACCCCCTTGTTCTTCAACAATAACACAACTCAGGGCTGGCAAGTTCAGGTGTAGAACCCCAGACTGTAAATGTCTAAATCTGGGTGACAAATTTTGTTGGGATCCAGGGTTTTGTGTGATTAGGGCAACAAAGCACAGGTGGGACCTGCTTTTCTTGACCCCTTTGCCCTTGGCAATGGTCTCATCTCAGTCATGGCTGGTGATGTCTCCTTCAGATGTGCCCCATGCTCTGGTTTTGGCCACATTTTTGATCACTTAAGGCGTTAAAATTGTGACCTGAATGGAAATCTTGATGCTGAAATGCTCCCAGGCTCTGCGTTATTGAGGGGTTCAGAACTGGAGCAGTTCTTCAGCTGTTTCAGCAAACTGGCACTTCTTTTCTCTCCCTTCGGTTTGGTCAGATTTTGGGCTTGTTTCTCAGTCCACAAAGCTGGTAAGTGCAATGGTTGTACAAACAATAACAATCTGAGCTGAAATTATTTGCTTGGACTGACTTCTGCTTTGAGTTGGGAAATAGAGGAACCTGTGGGCTCCTTCAGTGTGGTATCCAATGCTGCTTTGATTTTGGTACATAATTAAAAATGATAGATTATCTCCAAAACTGTAGATGTATTAGTGTAACCCTTTATATTCCAGTAATTTCCAAAGCGTATCAAGACTTCTCCATTTATCTATTGTTTAAAAAGAGGGGAAAATAGAGCCAGATAGCTAAAGAATTCCATAATTTTCATTAGAAGGATTAAAAAATATTCCTTTTCTTACCTAGTCAGGGGTGTGTTAATAATCACACTGTGGAGGCAATCTGAAGCATATTTATAGAGTCTAAGCTGTAAAACCTTGCCATGCTATGTCCTCATGATCCTCTTTCACATCTCTCTGCTATCAGGGATAATATTTGCATAGATATGCTATGGAGAACTCGAGGCAGCTTTTATTTTCAGTTTTATGTACTTTGCATGCACTGCAGTGAGCTCTGTGTGGCAAAATACTTTGAATATCCATGAGAGACTTCCAGGCCCGATGTTCAACAAGAAATGTCTGCTCAGGGCTTGATTTCTGGCTGATCTGGACTGTGTTGGCCAGGAAATCCCACCAGGATGGGCTCCAGCACTGAAAATTTCAAGTCCTTTGTATTTGCACAGTGGTTTAAGGAAAACACTGTCTGGAGCCGAAGCGATAGCCAGGCTGTCCTGAAGACACAGCCAGCATCCAAAAGCTGTGTCTAATCAGCACACCATTTATCTCCTCAGGCAATTATTCATGAGTGTGCCACAGCGAGAAGCTCCATCAGCAGACAAAAAGATTGATTGCAGTAGAGGTACCAGGGAAACCTCGCATCAACCTGATGAGAAATGAATCCAAAGCGGAATCCAAGCTCCAAGTCTGGGCAGACTTTAGGGAACACAGAGTGCATCCCCACAAAGTGGATGTGTTTTTGCCCCGGGAGCAGAACCAGTTCCTGGAGGATAGGTCTGTTTTGATTTGAGCATGTGAGACCAGGATCTTCCTTGGCTGGCCAACACCCACGCGTTGGGTCTCTCCTTGGAAGTGCAGTGTTATGCACCCTCTCCAAGGCTTCTTTGGGAGGTGATAAGAAGATCAAGCCTTTGGAATGGCATGAGGGAATCATGCTGTTTCTGATAATTAATTATTAATAAACTAATTGTCTGATTAACTCAGACACATCACCACAATGACATGATTAGTTTTATTTTTATGCCATATCTGGCTTGTCTGCCAATGTTTTAGATATCTCTGTTTGGGTTTGAGCTGTATTTTTTTTTTCCATTTCAAAACAGCTATGATTGTAGAACCCCAGAGTGGTTTGAGTTGGAAGGGACCTTAAAGACCATTTTGTTCCAACCCCTGCCCTGGACAGGGACACCTTCCACTAGACCAGGTTGCTGCAAGATGTGTCTAACATGGCCTTGAAGACTTCCAGGGATGCGACATCCACAATTTCTCTGAGTACCCTCTGCCAGCATCTCACCACTCTCATAGTAAAGGATTTCTTCCTGATATCAAATCTAAACCTGCCCTCTTTGTCTTTAAAGCCATTTCCCCTTGTTCCATCACTGCACCCCCTTGTCCAAAGTTCCTCTCCATCACTCCTGGAGCCTCTTTAGGCCCTGGAAGGGGTGCCCAGGTCTCCCTGGAGTCTTCTCTGCTCCAGGCTGAACAACCCCAGCTCTCCCAGCATGTATCCATAGGTACAGGTGCTCCAGCTCTCAGAGCATCTCCCTGGCCTCCTCTGGACTTGCTTCTGAAGCTCCACATCCTTCTCATGTTGATGTCCCCAGGGCTGGATGCAGCACTGCAGGTGGAGCCTCCTGAGAGTGGAGAAGAGAAGGGATAATCCCCTCCCTCATCTTGCTGGTCACTCTTGATTCAGCCCCGAATACATTTGGCATTCTGGGCTGTGAAAGCACATTTCTGACATCTCCACCAACACCCCCAAATCCTGTTCAGGGCTGCTCTCAATACATTCTGCCAACTGTCTCGTGGTTGTGAGCAGAGGAAACCACCTGCAAAGTCTCCACTGTTACAGTACATGTCCTCTAACAGCAAAATAATTTCAGGCTGAAACACCTTTGGTTGTAGATATGTCCAAAGCCACGGGTCCTGGAACTGTGCAGAATCATTTACTACATGGCTAGCTGGAGATTTATGAGGCACCACTGGTCATATTTAATTCGCATCAATCTCCAGTGAAGCCATTGGAATTGTAAGGGGGATGAATCTCACTCAGACATAGTCCAGAAATTGAATCAATTTCAAAAATACAGCCAGTTTTTCATCAAAACCCCCTGTAAAATCAATCTTCCACTTCAGAATGTAGCCCTAAGGCTTGAAGCTGACTGAAATTACTAAAATGCAGAAAGAATGTTTAATTACATGCTCATTTGGGAGGAGGAATGTAAGACTGTGTCCCTAGATTCATTTTTCAGACTAATTTAGTAGTCTTTGTATTGAACATTCATTTCTGATGCTGGACTTGAAAAAAAATCCCCAACACGTAAATTCGCCTCATGAAGGAACTCCATTTCAATTATAGCTGTCTAAGTAAAATTTAAATAAGATGTTACTACAGTGGATAAAATCATGGTCTATGTGGTCCCTTAGGCTGTCCTTGACAGTGACAAGCATGTGACAGACCTTGCAAGTTACTGCAAAACTGATGCAAGGTCTACACTGGGCTGTATCTTGAAGAGGATCAGCTGCTCTTGGCATGAGTGGACACTGTGTATGGACACACCACGGACATTTTCTCAGGTCAGACAGTAAAAATAAACCCCATAACAGCAGGCTGCTCTTGGGGAATGAGATTTTCAGTGTCTCAAGAAATTTAAAAAGTGTGTCTTATGATTAAAGCATAAAATGGGACAGGTCTGGTTTGGTTGTAATGAGTCACGAAGTTGACAGCTCTGGGATATTTTAGCCACATGAATAGTTTCTTCCTAATCCACATTTCTTGGTTGTTTTCTCTCTGAAGCAGAGAATGTAAACCCTTTCCCCCAAACCCTCCAGTATTTTTAAAGCATAGTATTTAACTCTGCACATGCTTTATAAAATCTTGTCTGGCTTTGGTTTCTTGCAGCGATTGGTTGCGTTGGCTGACTGTGTGGGAAAGGAGTCCCTTGAACCAGCTCATATTTCAGTGATTTTCATGGATTTAAAGGCCAGATGGGATCATTAGCTCATCCACCTTGATCTTTTGCACAGTATGTGGGATGGGATTCACCTCACAGTTATTTAAAGAGTTAGATATAGACTACCTGTGCTAAAATGAGCTGTTTTCCCTCTGCTCCCTTTGCAGTCAATGTAGAAGGATTTTTCCCTTCATAGGGTAATTCATTCTTCCTGGTGATAAATTTGAGAGTGGGATGTATAAATTACTGGGACTGTGGACTTCTCACCATGAGTTCATTAGCCAATTTTTAGCTGAGGCACAGCTCCATGGAACGTGAGCAGTTTCTACCTGAAAGTGTCAAGAAATGGAGAATCTGTGTCTTTTTTTTTCTTGTGCTGCTGATTTTTCACCCTTATTATTAGAAACTAAACTCCAAAGACATTATTGACAGGATTGACTTTGACTATAAAGGTAACCTCCTGTAAGTAGCTTGAGGGGAAATCACACACCTTCCAGTATGATGAATCCATCACCATTCCCTGTTACTGGCTGTCTCATGTCCCAAAAGACTGAGCAAACAGCTAAAGATCTTCAGAGTGAGGGGATAGCAATGACTGTTGACAGGGAGAGATTTGTGCAGGAGGCAGAGGGAGGGCAGGGAGTGAGGAGATGGATGTGGAGGGATGTGACAGAGGGATAGAAAATGAGCACTGAGAAAATGTGTGTCCAGAGAAATCAGGCTGCAGTGGGCTGACCACGGCTGGACACCAAAACCACTCCATCACTCCCCTCCTCAGCTGGACTGGAGAGAGAAAATATAAGGAGAGGCTTTTGGGTCGAGATAAGGGCAGGGAGAGATCACTCACCAGCTCCCATCATGGGCAAAACTGCCTTGACTTGGGAAAAAAGGAATAATGTGATTTATTACCTGTAAAATCAAAGTAGGATGATGAGAAATAAAAACCAAATCATAAAACACCTTCCCTCTACCCCTCCCTTCTTCCCACTCCTGAATTCTCTACCTCTTCCCTTCCAACAGCACAGGGGAACAGAGTTGTGGGGAGTCCATCACACGTTGTCTTTGCCCTCCTCCCCTGCTCCAGGGTGGGGTCCCTCCCATGGGAGGCAGTCTTTCATGAACTTCTCCAACAGGAGTCCTTCCCATGGGCTGCAGTCCTTCACAAGGTGTTCCCACTGTGGGTGCCTCCCATGGGGTGCAGTCCTTCAGCCACCACACAAAGCCAAATTTATGGCTTGGAGGGAGAGCACAGATCTTCAGGTGGCATTTATGGATGGCCATATTCCACTGAAAATCACTGGATAATAGGATACATGTGCAGCAATGGTAAAGAGAATAAATAACTCCTGCTTCAGATTAAAACTAATAACAATGACATGGTACAGACGAGCAAAAAGGCAGCAGGATCTGTACTTTCACTGGCAGCTCCTTCTGAAAAGGCAGGATGGGTGGCGCTTGAGACAGACCCACCTAATATTCTCCTCTGCAGAATTACCTGAGCATATAATGGTGTGACTGAAGGCCTTTTATGGCACCTTTTTGTTTTAGGAAATAACTACATGGGCAGAGAATAGCCATGGAAACAGTAGGGAATGCACTTACATATCATGACACGGGTAAATTCAGACACCACATCTAACTCTTTTCATTGACTGTACAGTAAAATGGAAACAGAAACCTAAAACTTGGAGTTGTGCTTTGCTCTCTTGACCAGAAAGGCCGTGGGATTTGTAATTAGGATGTTGAGTACCTGCAGCAGATGGTCTGATTTTTCTGTAAGGATTTGTCTGAAATAATCTGAGTAGTTTGTAAAGGACCTTGCATGTAAATCCTGGTCCTTAGCCCTAATCAGCGGTCCAAGATGACTTTTTGGATATGGAATAAGATATAATACCCAGTCCAGCCTGATAAGTCCTACCTGTGTCAGTTAACTCGGATGTTGATTCATCCCTGGGTGTGCCTGAGCAGCTGCCCACGGTGTTACGGTGGATGTCACACTGAACTTAAACCAACCATGTGCTCCATCTGAGATTAAGGCAAAGCCCATCTGAGCAGTCAGAGGGTCAGCATGGCCTGCAGATGGGTCAAGCTGCTGCCCTTCTCCTGTTCATCCCTCGTGAGGTCACTCCTGGAGCCCTATGGACAGTTCTGCTCTCCCCACCCCTTTCAGCTTGAGAGGGATGTGAAGAAAACAAAAAGTGACTGAGAAAAGGGCTGCTAAAATTGTCAGGAGCCCAGAGCATGGCTCGTGCAAGCATGCTGAGGGACACAGCACAATACCCTGGCCCCCTCCAGCAGGGCAGCCACCAGCCAGGAAGTTCCCAGTCTGTACCGATCCATGGGATTTTCCCACACCCATCTGCAGCGGTTTGTACTTTGTCACATGGACACTCCCTCAGGGAATTAAAAAAAAAAAAAAAAAGAAAGAGACTGGGTGTTATATTCCAAATCAGTTAGTGTTGGTTGTATGGTTATATTGAGTTCCAGGAGTCATACCCAGCACCCTTGGAGCGTGGAATGATGAGCTCTGCCCAGGTTAAAGGAACTTTTCTCAGGCCTGGGCTTGGCTGGCACGGAGAAAGAATAGATGACATCACTTTTTGAGGTTCCTTCTAGGCTTGTTTGTATGATCCTGCATCCTGAGCGATTGTCTTGGCACTTTTTGATTTCGCTTGGCTGTATAGGCAGCACTCCTGCAGCTGTCACAGCATGCACTATTGATTTATTACGCTACAGTGAATACAACTGAAACATGAAGATTCATTAAGAGCCACCCATTTATGCCTCTGGACTCGATACGTTTTCAAAATGATGCTCTACAACCTCATTAGTGTCGTGTTCTCATTCATGGATTCACCTGTCAAGTGACAAGAAAAGAAACGAGCAGAAAATTGATCCCCAGCTCTGGTGTGGGATTCCTTGTGAATCCAGCATTTCCTTCATCGTTCTGGGATGCCACTTTGTCCCAGGTGAATTCAGTAAGTGTAGTGAAGCTCTAGAGTAGAAATACTGATGGGTCAAACACTGAGGAAGGAGGTTAAAAGGTACAGGATTCCTTCAGTCCCTTTCTTAAAAGTCCAGCTGCTGGCTTTGTATCATACCTCACACGCTCTGGCTCAGATGAAAAAGAGCATGTTCTCATTATTTGTAATAGTGTTTTGGTCTCTTACGATCCCTTGAATAACTTGCCATGAATTTTCCAAAAGGTAGTCACAAAGAGATTTTTTTATTCCTTTTTAAGGGCTGTATTTGCTTCTGGATACATGAGTAATCCTCTCTGATGTTGTCTGCCTTAGATCTCTTTGAGCACTGAAAATGACAAAAAGGTAAATTAAATGTATCCATTTAGATGCTTTTAATTGGCAGCCAACATCAATGGTTCCAGTGAGAAACTTTGGGAAGAATTTAACCAAAGGGAATTGCTTAAAGGTTGATGGAGAGAAGTGATATCTTTGTTTAAATGCCTTTTTCTACCTTTTTTTTTTTTTTTTCCTCCTTCCTGGACAGTGGTTTTATGAAGCTGGTAAATAATTCCCATGCCCCTGCTCTCACAGGGATGTCTTCCTTGTTCTGTGCATTGTGATCTGCCTCTGGTGGAACGTGCCCTAAGCACACTTTTCCAAGGATGAGGTTTAAATGTTTTGGGGGAAGATGTTCAAATGTGACTAAAGGAGAACAAAACCACATGGGGGTTGTGCTCTCATATCATCAGGAGCACGTGGGAGTTGACTCCTCTGCATGGCTGGTGCACAGACACAGACACCACCAGGATGTGAACAGGCATTTTCACGGCAGGGTTGAAGTAACAACAGCAGTGAAGATAAATTTAGGAACAGCATAAAGACAGGATTCATTCCACATAGCTGTAGACACCAACGTCTGACTTGGTTTCCCTTGGGACCCCTTAGGCTGTGCTTCAATTAATCCTGAAACAAGCCAGATGAGTCACACTCTGGTGATGTCACACCTCAGCTGGCACGAAGGATTTATCCTGGTGTTGCTTTGGAGAATAAGTGAATGAGAGGTGTAGTCTAAACAACTTTTGGGTTAGGCCCACAGTGAGAAGAGCTGAGTGGGAGGGTTTCAGCAGTGCCCACCATGCTGTGTGTTTGGAAGGTGGGCACTGCAGAGCTATGCCTGCACAGGGAGCTCCTGTGTGTGGAGAAGAGAGAGTTGCAGGACAGACATGGGACGGGGTCAGTGTTGCAGGAGAGATGCAGCAGGTGCAGGATGTGGCCTTGTTCAGTCCATGGTGGGAAAAGGGCAAACAGCAGCCTTTCATCTTTCCTGTCCACCCTACATCCAGGGCCAGGTCTGTCCCTGATACCTTGGTGGCACTTACGGACAGCACAGAATAGTCTGCGTGCACATGCCCTGGGGGTTCAGGCAGCGGAAAGGGCTTAAGCTCAGCTCCTGACCTTCACCCTGAAGTGATTTATGAGAGCTCAACTCCCGAACTTCACCCTGGAGTGATTTATGAGAGCTCAGCTCCCGAACTTCACCCTGAAGTGATTTATGAGAGCTCATACACTCATTTCCACCAGCTCTGCTGGGAAGATAATCCCCAGAGGAGTGACAGAGCAGGCAGTCTGGCTGGCAGTGCTTGAGCCCCAGGTTAGAGCTTGGCTGAGCTGGCAACTCAGGTCTTCCCATCTGCAGAAAGGTGCTGATACTCCTCTTATTTGCAAAGAATTTTGTGCTCCCCAGAGGAAAGCGCAGGGTGGGAGTTCATGGTGATGCTGACCCGGGTGAGTGTTTTGCAGACACATTTAATACCCGTCGTGAGGGCAGGGTTCCTGCAAACTGCAGTTGGAGATGCTGTTTGAAGTCTGTGCCAGCTCCCCTCCAGGAAGAAGCAGGACAACACACATCTGTGAGTGCCGTCTTTACACAGAAAAGACTCTTAGAAGTCCACAAGGTGGAAGAAGGCACTAACAGCAGAAAAAATTCAGTTTCTCAACTAGTTTAAAGTGAAAGCAATCTGTTTAATAACCATTTGAAGGAACATATGTAGCAACAATCAGAACTGGGCTACCCAGCAGAGAGTCACGTGCTTTGTGTTAGCTCCAGTGTGTTCCCCTCTGGAATGGAAATACAACCATCTCCAAAAGACCCAGGCAGTGTAATTGCAGGGACACAACATCAGTGGGCTTTAACAAGGGGGCTGGTCTTGGAAAGGACTACCCTGGATGGGGAAGCTCAGGGCTCAGCTGGAGACATTCAGCAGCTCAGCAGGATTACTGTAATCCTTATCCAAGATAACACAGATTTTTCCTGCTATAAGCAGAGGCCCAAGCAGAGTCACCAGCCTGAAAGTGTAAATGGAAGTAATATTATGAAAAGGGAAGAGAGAAGAGGTGAGAAAAGCTTGAGAACTGCTGGGTTAGAGATTTTGCATCACAGGAGAGAACCATTGCTCTATTTGCTGATGAAGGTAAAAACCTTGAGGTTCACCCAGGTAGGACATTCATCCAGGCAAGAAAACAATAGGACAGAATCCCAGAATGGTTTGGAATGGAAGGGGACCTCAAAGATCACACAATTCCAACCCCCTGCCATGGGCAGGGGCACCTTCCACCATCCCACGTTGCTCCAAGCCCCATCCAACCTGGCCTTGGACACTTCCAGGGATGGGGCAGCCACAGCTTCTCTGGGCAACCTGTGCCAGGGCCTGCCCACCCTCACAGGGAAGGGTTTCTTCCTACATCTAATCTAACCTGCATCTTTCTTGGTGTTCTGATGGGGCTCTTCTTGCAGTCAACTGGGTTGACTCATGAAATCTAAAGGGTTATAAGAAACACGATTTCCATCAAAACTAGTCACTTAATCCTGCAAACATTAATATGTTTGACCTCTGGGGTGAGATTCTTGGACTTTTGGAAGTCACAGAAGCGCCACTTATGGTCCACTGGGACTGTTACAGGATGTTGAGTACATGGAGCAAGAAGTCTCATGTTTATACTCTTAGTCTGCTCTTCTTAGAGCTGAAGCTTTTTGACCAAAAACCTGCTTCAGCCTTTAAATTTTTTTAATTACTTTGGCTTTACATGTGCTGAAATGTAGTGATGTTGGACGCGTGCCAGATTACATATCATTTTATCATAGAATCACAGAATTAACTGGGTTGGAAGGGACCTCCGAGATCATCAAGTCCAACCCTATCTAACACTGGGAATAACCCACAGCAGACCTTAATGCCAGTCAGGAGGTAGGGGGACATCAAATTTAGAGGCAGAGGGACTATTTTATTTGCCTCTAGCTGGGAGAAAGGAAACATCTACTACGAAGCTGAGAAACTCTGAAAGGGCATGTGGACATTGTGGATGGGGAGACTGAAGTGGTATATTAAAGCCAGCAAGCTCAGCCATGGTTTTTAACATGTAACACACACGCTCTTCTTAATTATGAGAGTGATATTTTTGGATTATCATGCCCAGCTATGAAAAGTCTGCATTTGTTGCGAAGAACTCTGAGGAGGGATCAGCCCTGGGAGGGAAAAACAACGGGACACAAGCTGCATGAAAGCTTTGCTATCCTACAGCTGCTTTTCCCATCATATTTTATGTGTGTAAGAGAGTTTGCAATCCCAAAATATACTGGGACGGGAGGAAATATGTAAACACAAATCCAGGATTGCGTGTAAAAATGGGTTAGTGCTCTGAGGGTGGAAAACCTAGAAAACAGAAAGGGAACATTGGGTTAATGGTTATCTTCTGCGAAAAGGGCAGCATGGGGAGGTTAAAAGGCTGAGCGTTTTTCCTGTTTTTTAATGTCTGGAGTGTGAGATCCAGGTTCTTGGATTGGCCCCAAATCTGATAGGGATAAATGGGTTTGGAAAGCGAGCTGTGAAATCTCAGCTTACCCAAGCTGGCTTCTTGCAGCTGCACTGCTTCAGAAGTCTGACCCCGTGGCAACATCCAGCCCAGGCAGGAGGTCAAAACGCTCTGCTGGGGTTTCGTCCAACCCACCTTCGTTTTCTCACATTTTCTCTGGTTTCTGGGTCTGGCACCAGCTGTTGGGACAGGCAGATAAGATGGGTAGGCTGGAGTTATTTTTATCCCCGCAGCTGTTCAATCAGCTTCTCGTTTAGCATCTCAATTCTGTGGGTAATCTCGATGTAATTAGAAACTTTAGGTAGAATTCAGAAATGCGCTTAAAATTTTGGGGTATTATTATTCTAGAATTAGCACTGGTTACAAGCACGTAATTATGCTCAGTGTTGTACAAACTCATTATGGGGTATAATTCTGGCCTACATAGTTTGCGATAGAGCTAAATTGTTTTTTTTTGCACAAATCCTTTTTCACAAAGATTTTTTTATTTTTTTTTTAATTTTTAAATCTGTTTTTATCTAGATCACAATTTTAAAAAATCAGATATCTTTGAATAGTCTGTTCTTAAAATGCTCCATTTCCAACTCGGAAGATGATGCTGTTAAAAAAAAATATTCTCTGTAAAAGCTAAAATAAAAGGATCATTTGTGTTTAATGGTTTGGTTGCCACAGAATTATTTCCCCCCTTTTTATTTCATTGAGAAATTAATTTTTTTTGGACTGACACAAATTATTTCTTCTCCATATTTCTGTTATTTTATTTTCAGTGCCAGAAAATCAAAATTCAGTTACTCAGTTGGGAACAACAAAGGTTGTATCAACAGGGGATCTGACAGGAAAACTCTCAGTAGCTTGAGGGGAAGGACAGGATCCTACTGGTTTCCAGCCTGTGGTCCATCCACTGGCTCCTCTTCCCTCCTTAAGACTTCTTGCACACTCTGGTAATTAAGTCTGTGGCTTAAAAACCAGATAGATTTCAATTAATGCAATTAATTTTATTTTTTCCCCCTGCCATTATTTATTTGGAATGACACAGTTCCTAGGTGATGCTCTCACAAACCATCTATGATCTGATAACTCACCCTCAGTCCAGGAGTATTGAGAAGTTGGTTTTCCCCACACTTTATTCTTATATATTTCACCTACCAGACATGTTCGTGTCCTCACTTCCCACTCTAGTGCTCCTCCATGAAGAAAAAAACCCATTAAAAATAGGTGAACTGAGGAGGTAAAACCTATAAAAACACTCTTATGGGTCAGTCCCCAAATTCACCTCTCAGTGTCCTGTCTTCAATATGTCTAAAGCACTTTCCCAGCGACAGGTTTCCCTGGAATATTTTCCCAACCTCCCACAGTTTTAGACTTGGATGTGAGGTGGAGGTTTGGAGAACGTCTTGAGATGAGGTGCTGTGTTTGTGTGTTGTATGGATTTTCCTTTTCTGAGTATCTCCAATAGTTTTTTGAACTCTTGCAGCTTTCAGTTGTCACCTGCTCCGGAGGGTTCCACATCCCTGTTTGTGGCATCTCCTTTAGTTTGTCTTGAACTCACCACTTGCTAATTTGATTTAATTACTACACAAGGCAAGCAGAGAACATTTGGTGCCTTTTAATCTTCTCTGTGGCTGCTCCCATCACTCTGGATTTTTAGGCGTCCATCATCCCCCTTCTCAGTCATCCCACTGCCAGGCTGGCACCAACCTGTTCATTGGCTCCTCCTTCAGATGCCATCAGTGATGGATCATCCCTTCAGTGATGGATGTTCCCAGTAGCCTCTCCAGAGTTATTGTATTATAAGGTGACTGAAACCACCCAGTTTTCAAGATGTAAGGACATTACCCAGAGAGTCAGAGCAGTGCCTTCCATTCCCCTCTCCCCAACCCCCCCCCCCCCATCCCCCCCTCCCCAAATCTCTAAAATTAATTTGCTTTTCTTGACTGGTCCTTGCTGCTGAATTGACATTTCCCTAAAAGAATTGCCATGCCGAGACCCCGTTTTTCAGGGAAATCAGCTGAGTCAGATCTGCCATCATACAAGGAAGGTCTTTCTGTCATCAAACTCCACATGGACCCTTCCTTCTGAGGGCTTAAATAAGGGAAAATTACTGCAAACTGCATCATGCCTGTTTAACCAGGTAAGTAGGAGGCTGAGAGTGACAAACAACCCTTAAAATATGACAGAGAGAGGGGATAACACTGCCTCATTTTCTGAGTTAGATGGTGTCTTTGCATTCCCCAGTACCATTCAGATAGTGGGAAAGTTCAAGGCCATCCTTAAAATCTTCCGCTAGGATTGATGTTATCATGGAATCATAGAACAAGAAAACTGTATGGGATGGAAGGGACCTTAAAGATCATCTTGTTCCATCCCCCTGCCATAGGCAGGGACACTTTCTTCTATCCCAGGTTGCTCCAAGCCCCGTCCAACCTGGCCTTGGACACTTCCAGGGATGGGGCAGCCACAGCTTCTCCGGGCAACCTGTGCCAGGGCCTGCCCACCCTCACAGGGAAGAATTTCTTCCTGCTATCAAATCTAAATAAACTCTCTTTCCATTTGAAACCATTCCCCCTTGTCCTGTCCCCCATTCCTTGTCCCAGGTTCCTCCTCAGCTCTCCTGGAGCCCCTTCAGGCACTGGAAGGGGCTCTGAGATCTCCCTGGAGCCTTCCCTTCTCCAGGCTGAACAACCCCAAGCCTGCCTTCATAGGAGAGGTGATGCTGTGAATGGATTTGTGTGAATGCAGGTCCCAGGAGCCCCCAAATTTATATCAGGATCTGTTATGCTACTTGATGCGTAGACACAGAGCAGAGAGATCAGTTCTCCCTGAGGAATTTTCCAACAGAAGTCACAGTTTCTACAAGTCTCTGTGTGTGATGTTCAGGGGTTGGGTGGGTGTGTGGGGCATGTTCTTTATAACCCTTTATAAGTGCAAAGGGAGGATGGGAATATTTCTGTGCAGGTAGAGGATGTTTTTTTAGGGCACCAAAGGGGGCTGCACTGGTAAATATTATCTCTGCATGGAACTGTTTGTCCCTTATGACTTGCCCATACATTTATCACAGTCCAGGTAAGGTTGGGGTGGAAGAAGGCTGCCATAGGTTTTGAAAAGAAAAATCATCATTCAAACCAATAACAAAGTATGTAGACCTTCAGCAGAAAAAAATATACATCTCACCCACTCACCTTAAAAATTATAACTCTATTATTCAGTAGAGTCTATAACAGTTAATTTTTTTTTAATGTGTAATCCACTGTTGGTTGAAGAATAGAAGAGTTTCAAAATATGTTCCTGTTAAAAAGCAGATATCTTTTGATAAAATCTTTTACACTACCCTCAGATTTTTAGCTTTTATAAGTAAGCTTCATTGATCTTGTGTACACTGAAAGACCTAAGAGGAAAAACTCAGATTTTCTGGGATTTCAAAACTTGCACTGAGTAATGAAAGAAAGCCAAGGCAGAATTCAGTGGAAATCTCCTTCCTTCCTTTTTTGGAGAATTTACTGATGTCACATGAGGGGCAATCTCAGCAAGGACAGCTGTGTGGAGATATTGAGGGTGGTTGCAGAGGACAAGTGGTCTGTATGTGCAAGGTGCCAGAGTTTTGTCCCAGTTCCTGGGATGGGTGAGGAACCAGAATCCCAGTTTCTGGGTAATTCAGTCACATTTTCTGGAGTGCTAACAGAGAATGAGGGATTGAAACCATGAAGTCCATCAGTGAATGCTCAGATTTTAAATCCAGGACTTAAATCCCAAATTCTGGAAAACCAGTGTTTTCCATTTCAAAAAAAAAAAAAACCAAAAAACAAAACACTTTTATCCTAATTGCAAAACTGACCCAAACCAAAAAAATTCTGGCATGTGCTAAAAATGCACACAACCCTCAGCCTTGTGCAATGCAGTTACTACATTTCTGTGCACACAATCAGGATTGTTTATATCACAAAATCCCACCACCAACAGCCCAACAGCAAACACCAAGCCAAATGCAAATCACGGGCTTGTTGGCAAGAGACCGGAATGCTGGACACACAGGTCACAGGATGACACTGTGCTGGAAAACCCAGTCCTGTTGTGAAACGGAATCAGGGCTGCAGCACCAAAATGAACATAAAACTCACTGATCTCTGTTCAAGAGAAATGTTGGGGGGAATTACTTTTCCCCTGTGTAACACTGATTTAATGCTCTGCTGACTTGATGGTCAGTTAATATCCCTAAATCATCCCAGAAGGCAGTGCAGGAATGCTGATGACCCCAGCCCTGCTCTGGCCTCAGTGCTTTCCATTACAGACCCATTTGTTTTTATTAAGCAGATGGATGGGCTGCTGATCTGGTGGGCATTGGGGGTTTCCCCTCACAGGACAGGCTTCAAAGCCTCCAGGCCAGCACAGGGAATATGAGCTGAAATCCAACCCGTGGGAGTGGAGACTCCCACTGTGGTGCAGCCTTTGAGTCCCACCCAGCAGTGGCGATTTCGACTCCCTTATCCATTAATCTGCTCAGAGGAAAACAGTGCTAAAGACTCCAGCTCACACCCAGGGGAGGGAAAAATTAGCTAAGGATTGATGAGCACTGGCAGAGCTGCTGGCACCTGGCAATAGAGCAAAAGAGGTACTGAAGTTCACAATTCCAGTGAATTCACGGTCTCTTTTGGGAATCAGGGCTGGAAGAAGAGAACAGACACACTGTAGGACTAAGATTTCAATGGCTCAGTCAGTAGGGCAGGTGAAGAAGAGGTAAAATATTCACTTTAATGATGCCAGGATGATTTTAATCCAATATCCAACATGTTAGTAACAGTCTCTCTTTATTCCAGTAATGCCACCAAATTTGATATTACAATGCAATTATTAACCCCCTCATTTCAGCATAAGGACATTCACAGTGTATTTGTACCTTCTCTTTATTCCCCCACCACTGGTGGCTGTGGGTTTGAATCTCAGATGGGATAAATGAGCATTGAGAAACACAAAGAATAGAATTTTGAGCAGCAATACTTTTCATCTTCAGGGGTGAGAGAAGGGGAAAAAAATAAATATTGATGTTTTAAGGAAGTCAGAAACATTACCCACTGTAGCTTAAATCAGGTGGATTAGCTGGAGTAAGGAGATGTAATTGGATTTTTGTTGTGATGGTTAATTGTTTTACACTGGTATTGTCCAGAGCTGAGTGTTGCAGGTTCTCTCCCTGCTTGGTTCCTGTTCAGTGGAAAAGGGGTGTAAGGGGTTATTAGTGGGATTTGAGTATGTACAGATACACCCCAAAATGTTGATGACCCTCTCTGAACTGAGTCCCAAACAAACGTGATCTTCTCTGAACAGCTTGACTGAGAGGAAAACAACATTATTTCATGTACTTTAGAGAAAATCCATGGAAGTGGTAAGTAAAAATGATTGGCCTTGCAAACCTGATTGCAAAGAAGGGAACCTGCCTCTAGTTCCTCATTTCACTACAAACTTCCAGTACTTTTGCAGGGAATCTGTGTCAGAGCACATCACCAGAGGTAAGTTCTTCTGACTTCTTCCTCAAAACTCCCACTTAGAGACCCCTCTCCACCCCAAAATCCAGCTCTGTCAGGGAACCTCTAAATCACCTGGGAATACATTCACAGAGCGGGTGAACATAAAAAATCCTGGGAAAGAATTCTTAGTGCAGCCAGGGTCACTTGTCTCAGGCTATTTCCAGGCTTAATCAGTGGCTTTTAGAGGTAAAACTCAAAACTCTACCATTGGACAATTGTAGCCCCTTGGCCATTGGGTTGAGGCCAACAGTGAGTGGAGCGAGGTGGCACCAACCTGCAGTAGGTCCAGAGTCTTCTGAAGTCTTTATCAAAGCTTTTCCTATTACAGGACATAAAAATAGAAGTGAAAAAATGGAGGAAAAAAAAATCAGCATTATCAATCTGGAATATTAATCTGGAAATGAATTCAAGAGGGATTATCCAGATTTTACATTCACAGAAAGTCTCATATCATCCATCAGGCCAGGATTAAAATGCCAGCCCTGGTTTGAGAGCTACTGAATATCCACAGTGCCCAAGCTACATTATCCTGAAACTTGGAAATCTTTCTATTGCATTAAAGAAGAAAAAAAGATTTTCAAGTTTTTCCTGGTTGTGAGAGTAAATTTGGTGGAATTTTTCTCTGCACAGAAGAAATCAAAGGCTTCAAACTATCATTGTTCTAATTTTGTTTGAAGTTAATTTCTGTAATGTGTCTTCATGTGGTAAAGTAATGATAGTTTACAAAGGTGGATATAAATTAACTGTATTATTGACATGCAAGTCAAGGATAAAAATGTTATAAAGAAATTAAAAAACTGAAGGGATTGAGAGCAATTCTAACACACATTCTTGTTTTTTAACTAAAGAAGAAGAGGACAGTGCTGTCACCACCGGCAGAAGATATGAAATGTCTGAGCAGAATCCATCAGCTGCCAAGGTGGAGCAGAACAATGAAGAATTTGTGACATCCAGAAGGTGCTTTCACAAAGATTTTTCCATCAGCAAATGCCTATAATAATTCCCCAGATCCTGAACGAACATTAATGTTGATTACTGATTTTCAAAGTCTCTTGAATGTAAAAACCTATAAGAAAATCCAGCCATGAGTATGAGCCTGGGTGCAACTCAAGTTGTGAAACCCACATATGATGTGGAATCATTTTCAGAAATCATGACAAATCTATAACTGCAATTAGTTGAACTCCAAAGGATAGAAAGCAGTAAATTTCCATTCTAAAATCTTCAGGGAAGACTCACAGCGTTAATGAGAAGTGAACAGAAATTATGCAGGAAGAAAAAAAAGGTATTGTAAGAACATCACCAGGTCAGTAGCAAAAGATCAGCATTGGTGGGGTCTGAAACAGCGTTTTGAGATACAAGACGATCTCTTGGAGCCAGTTTGAACTGCTGGCTCAGTAAATAAACCCAGTGTATAAATAGTTGCATAAAAATAGTCTGGGAAAAAGAAAAAAAGCTCAATTCCAGCCAAAGATGGGTTCATTAGGGGTGAAATGTAAGATACCACAGAAGATTATGACACAAATGTTTGTAAATTCCCAAAGGAGCGCGGGCAGATAGATTTGTTAGAACACCTATCGGAAATATTACGTCTCCACAGCCAGCTGAATTCATTTGACTAATGTATTTTCATTTGTAGCCTCAAATTTAATGGACTGTCCTAAAATAACCTATTAATTGTGTTGATTTTCTCAAGGGTTGAACAGTAAATTGCCTTGGAAATTCCTTACTGAGGAGCCTTCAATGGCTTTGCCATGAAAACATGTTCCTGTTTCAGAGATCAGTTCAAAGAGGGAAAAATACTCAAAATCTTTTGTTTTTAAGCAAATTCATGTTTATCCCGTAACCAGAGCCCACTCCTTGTCACTCACAAACTGTTCCAGCTTGAAATTGTCGACCATATCACACTGTAGTGTTTGAAACAGCAGGAAAAAACATGAAGACAAACTGGGAGAAGTGTCTGAAAAGGGTTATTTTTATATAATTTTGAATGGAGCAGTAGCTGATTTAATAGCTGTGGTTTTTATTTTAAAAGGTAAATTTAAATTACATAAAATAATAAATTCTAGATGAAACAGAAGGTTTTATCACAGTTTGGTCAAAATAATTTGGAGTGACCAAGAAACAAGTAGAAGAGAGAGATCTGCTTCTCTCACTGTTCTTTTTATTTCTACATTCCTTATATTTTTGTCTCTTGCTCTTTTCCTTTTGGATGTGAGGAGTGGGGTTGGTTATTAAATAAAATAAAAACAGTAGCTGTGGCCTTCTTGAGTTGTACTAACCCCATCCCTCGTATAACATTGTAGTTTTTAGGTACAAGTCAAAACACCTTCACAAAGGTAAATAAACAAACAGAACCCCCTAGAGTGTCACTAAGTTGTAATTAAGGAAATTTTTGATTTCTGTTGTCCACTTCAATCTTTATAAGATCTGTCATGTACCCACCTTACCCTTTATATATTTGGCCCTGCTTATTTGCCAGCTGACTTGCATCTGTTACACTTGCCAGGATATTTCCAAGAATTAATTAGCTTGGAAAGGCTCAAAGATCCTCAGCTGGGCTGAGGTGGCCACATGAGCTTCCACCAAGAGCTGAGATGGGTATCTTTTTGCAGGTCTGCTATGTGGTGCTTGTAGAAAGGCATAAGTTAAAACAAATATGCTAAAATGTCTGTACTGCAGGAGTTTCAGAAAGCTGGGACCACTGCCATCATTAATCTATGAAACAGGTCTGGGAGATCAGTGAAATATGTGACATTCACACAGATTTCTTTGAGTCATATTTAATTCCAGTTTGAAGAAGTTCACCATCTCATCCCTTAAATAGCAGGGTAAATTATTAGGCTATTTTGCTTTATTTTGTGCTCGTTTGGTCCTAATGATCCGCTCTGGCACCTCCAATCTTCATACTCAGGCAGCTAAACTGAGGTGCCTGAAATAATCTGATCAAATGAGAGGACCATAAATACAGTCGAAGTCAAAGGGAAAGGAAAGGAAGGGAGTGAGCAATTTTAATATCAGCTTTCCACGCTGCTTAATTTTTAACATATATTGAACATTGCTATTGATCCAACTTCTAATATGGCTGTTGAGGGCTATGCATTGTCTGTAGGGAGACACAATCCAGCTGAGTCCCACTGTGGCACCTGATGTTTAAGATGCCCAGGGAAAAGCAGAGAAAAATGTTAATTAGAGGAGACCTTATTGAAATAAGATTTTCTTCTGTTTATTAACAGCCTGGAGGCTTAGGGGAGGAATATGCAGCAGACCTTTAATTAAACTGTTTACTTTTAAAGAGAACGTGCTAGAATTCATTATGGTCAGGTGTGGTCCTCTGTCAAAGGGATCAAATTAAAGGGAGGGAAAAATATTCAGAATCCTTCATCTTTAAACAAATCCACATGTACCCTGTAACCATTTATTGTCAGTGAGACAATAAAGCAGTAAGGGTGGCAAACGGCTCTTCTGTCAAGAGGCAGAGGAGGAAAAAAGCCACAGTCCTGGCTGCAATATGATTTTGGGATTTCCATTTGACGACACAATATCTGGGAAATTGCTTCAGGGTTTTCAGAAAGCAACAAGAGGAACTCCCGTAAAGAGACAAGAAGATAAGCAAATAAATGTTTAAAAATAAAACACAAGCAAGACTAAGCCTGGCACACGAGTAGCTTGCATGGGCACGTGGGGTGATGGCAAAATCATCCAGGGGCATCCACAGAAGGCAGGTTTGGGGAGCCACTGCAATATTAACAAAAGCAGCAGCCCTTATTGCTTAGATAAATGAGTTAATCTTTGTTGGAAGGGCAGGGGGTGGTTCATTTCACCTATTAGGCAGATTTTTTTAGGATCACCCTCTGAATATGCTCCTCTCTCTTCACTGCCTTCAGGATAAGCCTAAAATGCAAGTCTGAACAGGCATCTGCTTTACAGTTTCAGCACTGGAGGAGAAGAATCCCATCTTGGGGGATAGAAATTATTGTAATTTGGGTGGTTTCAGTGTGGGATGATTTTGAATGGAGTGGAATTGTCTTCATATAACTTTATTAAAGCTTCTGCACTACTGCAAGTCAGCTTGTTCTATAACAAAATAAAGAAACACCGATTTTGAAGGCAACATTTGACTGAACCTATTCAGACACCCTGTTTAGCAATAAATGAATTCTGTTCCTCCCCTGACTCTCACACTCACAGGCACAGAGGATGGCCAGGATGCTGATGTGAAAAAAGCCCTTTAGATCTGACTGCCTGCCGAAGATAATGCAATAAAATTAATAAGAATAATCAGAAATGTGATGAAGACTTTTTTGACAGTGGCAGAGGAGCAGCCAGAGGTCCCGAGTGGAGTCAGAACCAGCACCATGGACAGTACCATTATTTAGTCCACGTTTTTTAAGACTGGAAAATCTGAGTGGCAATTAGAAATACCAGTTGTGAGATAAGCATTTTCTTGTTAGGAAAGGAAATATAATCCCTGTTGTGCACAAGATGAGAAAGACATACAAAGACTGCCTATTTCAAAAAGCAAATTATAACAGGGCATAATTATTCAGTATCACATAGGAAAGTTAGAAAAGTATTATTTCATATCCTTTATCCTCTAAGTTACACTGGTTTTGCCTTACCTTGTTGTTCTTATGTTATGAGCAATGTCAGGAAATAGAATTTTGATGCAGTTCTCGGGCTGCTGTTCACATCATCACTTCATTAAGTTGCAAGGTCATAACAGGAGACCAAAGCTAATCAGATGAGCAAACTCAGGTGACTTGACAACTGCCAACTGAATTGTTTCATCATTTTGATTAGCAAATGCCTCAGGAGTCATGTAGTATTTACAGAGAAAAGGAGAAGACACCATTGTCACCTGCTTATTTTCAGAACTGCCTGTTCCCATCTTGACTTGGAGACTTTTATGAGGATTTTTTCCTCCTCATGATTAACAAATCATCAGTTTGCTCAACTTTAATTTCTACATAAGAGCAGCAACATTTTGCTAAGAAGCAATGGCAAGCACGTGGAGATTCTGCCCACTTCTGTTTTCTGAACAGAGGCAATAATGTCTGTACCTCTGCACGTCACCAGGATGAGTCCCTTACCTCCAGTCCAGTGGGGTTTGGGTTTTTTTATATGCCATAATGCATCCAAACTCTTTACAATGATTTTCATTGCCAAATTTACTTCTCTCAATGTTAATGACCTTCATTATGTGGCGACTGGTCTAAATAAATCTGGGTTATTTAAGATAATGTAGGTTTCATAGGCCTGCCAGGTGATAAAGTTTCCTTATTACTGCAAAGTTTATTGCCTTTGCATTTCCTCTTGACGTTTTAGGTGAAAAGGAGTGAATTTTAGAGATTGCTCTGACAGCTTTCACAGGTGATTACATTCCCAACACTTCATGAATCACCAGAGATTGCCTTTTAGCCTGTGGCAAACACAAAATAAAATGCTGTGCCTGTAAATGCCCACAACCTCTGCAAGGAACGCACAGTAACAGGGCAACCAGCCCTGCAAACACCCTGAGAGAAGGGTCGTGGGTCAACAGACATTCCCACCTGCCAGGCAGAGACAGGTTTTCTGTAGATATTCCCAGATGGCTCAGCCTCCCCTGCACCTTTCCACCACGCTCAGGCTGTGGAGGGTGCAGGACATCGCTTAGTGCCATGATCTAGTAATCACAGTGGTGTTGGATCAAGGTAGTTGGACTTGATGATCTCAGAAGTCTCTTCCAACCCAGCTGATTCTACGATTCTATGATCCTTTTTTTTTGGGGGGGGGTGGTACAGAGAAAATAACTGGTCAGGTTGATCTCTCACTTTCTGAATGCTGAGGTTATGGAAGAAGTACTTGCAGGAGAAACACCTGTGATAAAAGCACCACCACTTACTCAAATATTGATTTATTAAACCAGGAAAGGCCTGGAGGTCCTTTTCATGATGAATTCTTGGGAGACACGTTGCTCCCCAAGCCAGAGTCAACACATGGGGCAATAATTAATAACTTATTTTCCAAGGAAGTGCAAGAGCACCAAGACCACCTGGCTCACAAAAGAAACCTTACAACACATCATCAGTCTTACATCTGCCTGGTATATTTATACTTCCCTCTTCCTTATCTGTGCTTTGATTGTTAGAGCAGTCTCTTGCCAGGTGGGTGCTACAGCCTTAAAACCTCTCAGGCTCTATTCTGAACAGCAGGGTTTGGCATCTAAGCCAGGTCTGATGCCCCTGCTGTGCTCAGAAGGAGGGTAATTACCTCTGCCTCTCACAAGGTGCCAGGCAGGGTCTGCACAGAGCACTTTGGCTCTGAACTACTCTGTCAGACTGGGCTCCTCCTGCTGTGCCAGCTGCTGTTACAGCTCCAGTGGTGTATAACTATCAATTTTCCTTCTTAATTAATCAAGCCAGGCCAGTTGAAGGCATGAGAGGCACTGCAGGTGTCTAGAAATCTTTCAGGGCTAAAGGAACGGTGCTGTGGGAGTTGGGAGTGTCTCTGGGTTGAGATGACTGCTGAGAGTTTTGTTGGGTGTTAGCGTTGGTTACCCGTTTGGACTCCCATTTTAGGTTTTATTTGGAACATGTACGAGAGCTCAGGATCTCTTTAGGCCAATAGCAGGTGTGAGAGAAAGGAGACCACGAGGGAAATCATAGAATTATAGAATGGTTTGGGTTGGAAGAGACCTTAAAGATCATTTAATTCCAACAGCCCCCCCCCACCCTGCCCACCCAAAGGCAGGGACACCTTCCACAAGATTCATACCATTTTACTCATTTTACCTGTTCTGTTGTTTGTTTTTAGTTTTTATTTTTTTAATAGAACACTGAACAGCTTGACATTGCATTGTCTATTACTTTCCTTCCAAAAAATATGGAGACTTTCCTTCATACTTTTATGAGATGCTGAGGCACAGATTCAAATATTATTGTCCTTTTTTTGAGTGCCTTAAGGGTCTTCACATCGTTTTGACTCTACACAATGACATAGACATAAAACTTGCAGCTGCTAACAAAGAGCCCTTAAATGTCCCCTCAGGCCACATGGGAACCTTTAGAGCTCAGGTCAGCTGTGATATTAATTGCTAATAACAGCACATTTGTCTCCTTGCATAATGCAAGTGTGGCATTAATTACCAGTGGGGGTTATGGGTCACGCTTAGAATGCAGCTGCAAACCTAAAGTAACTGACCTCTTATTTTCTGATAAATCTCAAAGCCTTCTTCTTATTGACTTAAATTGACTTAAATTCAACTGTTCCCCTTTTTAGCTGCACTCTTTTTTTCTCTGCATAATACAGGGAAACAAAATACAGCCCGGTATTACAGGAAAAGGAAAAAATACTTTGCATTAGAGATCACAGGTGGGAAGACAAATAAGCAGAAGGTTTAAAAAATAAAACAATAAAACCCCACCAAAACCAATAAACTTTTAGATAGAGCCCCCAAACCCCACCCATTTATCCAAGAGTCAGGAACTCCAAGTCCCATGCACATGTGGATATGCCCAAAATAAGGAATTTACAGCTTGGAGAGGTGCTGGACACACACCCCTGTTGGGTCAAGGTCAACAGAGTGCAGAGTACCTGAGTGTGTGTGGGAGAAAGCTGGTTCATTTCCTGGAATACATTTCCCCAAATCACCACACTTTCCAAAATCTCTGTTAATAAAATGACCTTTCATCTTTCCAGGTGGGAAGACACAGAACTGGCTGATGCTCTCACTGCATCTTTCATCCCATTTTTCTCCAGCAACATGGGAGTATCTGGGAGGAGATGGGAAAGCAAGACAGAATTTACAGACAACTAAACAGATGCTGTACTTTCCCACACCAGCTTTGGAGTCTATAAATGTATATATAAATAGAAATACGTATGTATATACCTGTACATACATGTTCATATGTATTTTTTGTATTTGTATATAGCTCTTTGTTGTGTCTATAAAAACCCTTTGGCTCTACAGAAACAGTGCCTGACTCTCTCAGATCACAGCCCCTGAAAGTCAACCCCAAATCTAATGCTGAAGAGGAACCCTGAACAGCAGAACCCATAGATGGGTCCACATCCCTCTGAAGAGGGTGGGAGGAATGTGGTGGGCTTTGACTTGAACCTCTACTGGCCTATGTCTATTCTTTGTGCTACAGGGTTGTCTACAACATGGCTTCTGTGTGTGACATCAGATTTGTTACAGGCACAGCCTGGATTATTTTTAAGGAATTTTACATGTTTTTACACAAACAAGCTGCTGCAGAAGCCACTTTACCAGCAGCATTCAGAAAGACCCACTGAAGATAAAGACTTATTGCCTTATTCAATACCAACTCCTTAAGCTGCTGAAAGAACAATTATATATCACTGGGATGAGTTTCCATTTCCTACCAGTGCAGTTTTTTACTTTGCAACCTGTGGTATGTATTAGTGCCCAGCTTAATAAGGACCAGTTTATCTTTGCCGTAGGTTCCATTCAGTATCCTGTTTTTCCTTTTCTTCCTGCTCCACAAATCCATCTCCAGCAGGCTCAGAGGCTCAGCTGGCTTGTGGCAGGGGGCCCTTATTGCTGTTTCACAGGTAGCAAAGCAAAGGCTGACAAGGGAGAAACATTTCCTTTGGTGTCACGCGTTGTGTCACATTGTATGAAAAACTCTCTCCCTCCCCAACTTTAGTGCTCCTGAATTTCATCAACAAGGTGTTTCACAGAGAGTCAGGAAGCTTTGAATCCCACAACCTTCAGAGGGAGGAGAAACCCCTCTCTCAGGTGCAGAGACAGCCGTAACGCAGCTGGAGGAACCTTTGGATCTGGAATGCAGACAACACTTAGGAGGGTTAATACAAAGGTGTTTTTAGAATATCTAACACTTGCCATTACAGAATTTTTTAAGAGCTGGAAAAGTAAATACTCACAGACACTTCTTTTTCCATAGCAAGAAGCAAATGATTGTTCTGGGCTCAATCCCTGCTCCTAATACGTAACACCCCAAACATTTCTGGTGTCATTAAGAGTTGCAATAAAATGATGTTTCTTCTTAAATAGCCCACCATGGAATTTAGTCAGAGAAAAAAAAAGGCACAAAAAACTCCCAAAAACCGAAACAATAAAACAGGTACAAGAGATTACTAAGAAAATAGTTATATTACATTACTAAAGTCCCAGATATGGAAGGGGCTGTAGGCATTAGGTGATTCATCCTTTAGTGGTGTATACTTATATCTATTTATGACCAAGATGATTTTTTTCAGGCTTTTCTATAATAAAGTCCAGGAAATTTTACATGCTGGTTCTGAAAGGAAGACCAAGCCCACAAGCTCACCAAACAGTTCCATAGTGTTGACTGCCTTGTTTCCCTGAATTTTTCCCTCTATTTCAAGAGCTCCCAACTTGAAATGGAGGACAAAAAGATAGGAACCACGGAAAGTCTTTATTCTCACTGCAGACAACATTTCATGTGAAATCCCATTATCCCCATCCTGTCACACAAGGCTCAATCTGCTTTTATTTCCTAGAGCTGTTGGTGCCCAGCTGTAATATATCTTGTTTTCCCACATAAAATTTGTCAGCAGATTTAATACATCCACAAAAGATGGTCTGAGCTCCATTTTAAACAGCAACTGTAAAAGGCATGGATGGGATTTGGTTGCCTAAACCATCATCTAATTCCCTGTTGAGATTCCATTGGAGCATTGGAGTTCTGTGCGTTCCACATCATGTTTGGGAGCCAGTTCAGGGGTCTCAGAGAGGTTGGGATCACAGTAGGTACCAGACAGGTGTATTTAGACAAATGAATCTTGTCCTTTTTTGGTGTGGATTTGAGCTTCTCAGTGAAGACCTGGAAATTCAGGGTTCTACCTGGAACTCCTGCAGGATGGCAAGGAAAGCAGAAGGAAGGTGGGCAGACCCATGGCTCAAGGTAAGTATCATTTATTAGGGAAACCAAAAGCTGCACACACAAGTAGGGCTAAAAGAAGCATTCCCCACCCCCCACCCCAACCCCCCAC
>JAWWEU010000081.1:2252701-2305999 GCA_035583155.1 Acropternis orthonyx | reverse complement strand
CACTGGAGACACTGAGTGCCATAATTACAAACATCCCTGTTCCTTCTCCTTTCCCCAAGCTTTTATTGCTGAGCACAACAACATAAAATATGTGAATGACAGAGGAGGACAGAAAATGTAGTGGAAAATGAAATGCAGTGGAAAATGTAGAAATTAGGAAAATGAAGGAAAGCACCCAGATGCAAATATGCTGTGGAAACAGGTCCTTGTGTTCTGAGGCATTAACCCAAATTGGGTACAATCATACTGACATTTTTTGATGTAACTTGAGTGAGAGTAATTGTGCTCCCAAAGCAGAACATGCTGAGGGCAGTGGGAGGTCAGAGCTGCCACTCTGTTCTTGCACAGAGCACTTGACCCATTCAACTCTAGAGAGTTGCACCAAATTATGTCCAGAGGTCCCTTTCAGCCTAAATTATTCTACATTTCTAATTTCCCTCCAAGGCAAGCCAGTTTGCATTTAAAGCAGAGACTTATCCCGTGAGAGGAGATGGCTCCGAGGCAGGCTTTGTCTCCATCTGACACTGGTGGGGAGGATTCCTGGAAAGCAGGGAATGCAGCTGGATTTTCCACCCAAGATTCCCATTCTGTTGATCTCCATTAAGCTTTGCCTGGATAACCAAGTTCTGCAAATGGTGATCTGATGAGAGTTGTTCTGTTCAAGGACATTGAGCATGAAGTGCTTGATGAGCTCAGGAAGGAGCATCCAGTGAATCCAGCTGGGATCTCCCTTGTGCCAGGTGGATGAGGCAGTTTGGGCAGCTGTTTTCAGATGGCAACAGCAAAGTGTGTGTCTCTCCAAATTCCTCCCTGTTTGGGTACAGCTGTTGGTCCCTACTAACCAACATTCCATGTGTCCTGTCCTAAACTTGTCCGTGTCTTAATTCCTGAGTTCCAACTTGAATTTTTCTCCCCATTTCCTTTTCCTTTCCCTGATTAAGGTGCATCTCCTCACCTTTGCACACCTTGTCCCTTGGCCAGGAGTCCATTCTGGTGACCACTGCACAGGGATCCTCAAGAACTCACAACTTCCTTGTCTCTTTGAGTCAACAATTAGATTAAAATCTACCAGCAGATTTGTTCCTTTGCATTACCATTATTAGGCAATTATTTTCCACTCTTTTTTTGGGTTTTGTTGTTGTTGTTTGGTTTTTTTTTCCCCCTGAAGCTTTACTGTGTATGTGCCTGGCTGAGTCAATGACAACAACTTAAATAGTTTATAAGGAGAAGCTCATTAATTTCTTTCGGAAGTGCATTCTTTTCACCATTAGCTTGCTACATGCTTTAGAAAATATTGTCTGCAATGCCTTTTTGATATATTGTTGAGATTCAATGAGTTACAATAACACATCTTCATACGAAAATCTTACAAACATGAGTCCCAGCTCACTAACATTTGACACAAACCTCTAATTCCAGTAAAAATCTGACTTCCCAGGTAGTTATGATTCTGTTTCTGTATTTGATGGCTTGAAGGGTAATTGGTATGGGGTGGGAGAGGCTTTATTCAGGCACGGTCTGCATGCTGAACTCTCTCCAAATATTCATATTTCTGGTAATTCCATTACTCACTGAAAGCTTTCTAAAGTCATCTTTTAAAACATCTTGGGGAAGCAACACCCTGAAGTACCTGATTAACTTCTACAGTTAATGCACACATTTCTACAGCTTCAACTAATTTATCCCAAACTCAGCTTTGGGTCAGATTTATTTTTCATTGAATAACTACAAAGATTTCAAGCTTAAAATGAAGTAAAAACTTATGCAAACAAAAATAATAAAAACTTTATTCCATCTTTCAAACAACAGTGAGTTAAGTGTTTAGGAGACGTTTGGACAATGCCCTTAATAACAAACTTAAATTTCTGGTCAGTCCTGAATTGGTCAGGCAGCTGAAATAGATAATTATTATTGGTAAATTCAAATTGAAACATTTCTGTCCTATTCTTTAATTTTATTCCTACCTGGATAACACTGATCTCTGGCAATATAACCTATAAAATAAAGGTGGGTGTTTACTGACCTAACACATGTGTGTGGGGGTAGTATGAGAGGTGGAATATGGGGTAAAAATTCAAGTCCTGCCATAAAGTCAAATCTTGGTCACTAATGTGATGAAATGCCAGATTTCATCTATCTTAAAAATAGGCAGAAATTGGTAGCCCTATTTATCCTTTCAGCCAGTCCATTGCTTTCCAGGAAGTATTACTCTTCCTTAATATAATTGTTTATCAAAATACAGAGCAACATTTACATCAGGACATGCAAAAATCCCCTGGTTAAAGGGAGAATAGCCAATATAATAAATTTAGTAGGTTGATTAAATAATTCAAAAGCCTGCTTAGATAAAGCAGTGAAGTTGTGGGCCACCAGTTCAATGGAGTTATATCATTTGCCCCCACTTTGCATTCTCTTCTGAAAAACTAAATGATACTTGTGCTCAAATAGATATTTATTTGCACTTCCGCCCCCCTCACATCTCAGTACAAGGTGTAGAGTCCTTGTAATGGCACAAAACTCTCATGGGAGTTTCACTGAGTGGGGAATAAAAGAGAAACATGGGAACAAGGGGAATGCCTTTCCAAAGATGGTGAAACAGACCCTTCTATGCATGAGTAATGGGCTCATACTTCTATACTCACTGAAATACAGGGAAATCCAAGCTTTCAGAGAACCAAACATCCCAACAAATGTGCAATGTCCCCAGGTGTGCTGCAGGAGAGAAGTGGAAATGCAGAAGGAACTGATGATGTTGATGGGAACAAGGTTATTGGTGCTCTGGCCTTGACTGGGAGCCACTGGGGTCCTTCCAACAAGCTGCACACTCACAGCTCATTCTGCAGGAGGAATAAGCACGTTTTTAGAGAAGACAAATAGATGGTGAAAACCTGTTCAAAGGATGACCCACTCTCCTACCATCACACACAAGCCCTTTCATAAACTGCCCAAACTTCATCCTGAAAGTGGTTTCCCTGATTACCTACTTTAATCAGTGTGCTGTCCCTGAATTTCAGCACTTCCAGATACTTAAGATTAGTTTGCCCTTGAGTAAATGACAGACAAAAAGCAGAAAACCAGTAAAGTTCATTCTTGTTGGAAGAACAGAGGGTCTGAAGCAGCAACCTAAATGTGTGTTGTAGTGGTTACTCACAGTCGTGAGTAGTGGCTCTCCTTTGCTTCAAGAGGTTGAGACAAGTGCATTGAAATTCATGTTGTACCCTAAGGATTTAAATGTGTGGGAGTGGTTTCTCTCACTCTGTAAGGAATCACTGCCCCAGTGTTATAGCTTTCTTTCTGTTGGGTTCATTTTTTTAATGAAGAGGAGAACCACAGAACAAACTGCATGTTTTAGTTTGGACTTTTCCATGCAGAGTGCATTAATTCAGGTGTGCTTTAATGTGAGACCTCATTCAAATCAGTCCCCTATTTTAACTTGCTTTTGTGTCCTACAGGTCATTGTGCTGAGCTTTATTTCTTAGGACTGTGAACTTTTAAAACGAAGTGGTTCACAATAACACCTCAGCATTTGCATTGTCAGTATGACCAGTGCGAGTGTCTCATAAATCACGCTCATTCCTTTTTTTCATGCTGCAGTGAGTGTGTCACATGAAAAGAGAAGGTTAAAGTTATCTTTATTGAGCACTAAGCACATAAGTCAGACAATGAATAGAAAGAGGAATGTAACAACCTTCACCCGCTTTCAGTATAAAACCATCCAGCTAAAACTCAGAGGATGCAAAGGAACTTAGTTTGATGAACTTAAGAAAGTGTTATTTTTAAAGCAAAGGGAAAGTGGCTTTCAGACTGCTAATCTGTGGAGCACATCCTGGCATCAGAAAATATAGAGCCTACAAAAAGGAGACACAGGATCAGGGCAAGAAATAGTACTGCAGTTAGACCCACTGACCCAAAGGCAGCACTAAACATCCTGGCATCCTTCTAGGTGGCAATCAGTGGCCTGCAGAATGTGTCCCTTAAGCCTCAGCCTGTTTTCTGTGTGATAAAAACAATCCCAACAGTTTTCCCCTTGTAATTTTGAGGAATGAAGTGCTCTCAGTCTGAATGTGACGGATTTTCTAGTTGAATATATGTGGATATAGAGAAAACATTTCCAGTTGCCCCTCAGTATAGCACAGTTTCATCTTCTTTTCCACTTTCAAAGTGCTGTGGACTGTGCTGTCTTTTCAGAATTTCCTTTTCTCTTTCTCTGAATGAAACCCAGTGAGTACAAAATTATGTTATAGAAGGCTGGTTGGAGACTTTCCTAAGCATTTGTGAAGAGTTTGCTTTCTGTTGGATCTCATTTATGACTACGGCTTCAGCTCATGGAGCAGAAATTAATTAGCATAGCTGAGCTTTGCCATTGTCTTGTATTTGCCTGGTGATTCTGGTCAGGGTATAAGGAGAAACATGAAAAAAGAAGAAATATATTGGAATTATAGAATGGTTTGGGTTGGAGAGGGCCTTAAAAATTATCCCATTCCACGTCCCTGCCATGGGCAGGGACACCTTCCACTAGCCCCGGTTGCTCCAAGCCCTGTCCAACCTGGCCTTGGAGACTTCCAGGGATGGGGCAGCCACAGCTTCTCTGGGCAAACAGAGGCTTTCCCACCCTCACAGGAGAATTTATTCCTAATTTCTAATCCAACCCTGCCCTCTGCCAGTTTATAACCCTTCCCCCTTGTCCTACTCACAGTACAAGAACTCCCTCTGATCACAGATGTTATCCAGAGTGAGAGGATTAAAACCAGCTAAAAGTGCTTTTCTGTCAAGCTCCATTTCTCTGTATTGCTGCTGATTATTTGGACTTAGCTAAGCTTGATAAATATTAGGATGTGGGCAAACACAGCCAAGGGAGAAACGTGTTGCCCTATTACCTTTTTGTGGCATTTGGAGTACAGCTGATCCCAGCCCAGGAAGAAACTGCTTTTCAGGGTCAGCAGCAATACTGAGTGTGAGACTGAGGTGTGATCCCTTGAACAATATCTGAAGCAGCTTAGAAATCTGAGTGTGGGAAGCCTGGGGAGCCTGTGGCCGTGTTTCCACAGCGGATCCCTGCGCTGGGGACAGAATGATCTCCACACTCTAAAAACCTCTTCCCACAGGACCACACTTGCTCCTGGGACCACACCAGCCACCTCCAACCAGAAAGTGGTTTGTTTCACTTGGAGAAACACAAACCTCCTGATGCAGTACCCTGAAGAAGGGCTGGAGAACAAGTTCCAAGAAACCAAGTGTATAAAGCAAGGGTCTACGATTAGTCTGTGCTAATGTATTTGTCTTCTTGTTGTTCACCCCTGTTTTATGAGCAACTGGGACTTTACTCTTCCCTCTGTGCTGCAGACACAGCTTCAATCTGTCCACGAAGCATGATGGATTGATCTCTCCTGGATGTGTCTGGTAGCACTGGTTACTCTGTCCTGAAAAGTTTTGCAGAGCACAAATGAATCTGAGAAGGACAGAACTAACACCCAGCGTCTCATTATTTTGGTGTCTGAGAGACTTTAGTATCAGACATGGGTGGTTCTGCAGCAGCTGAATTCAGAACTTGGAACACTCTTTAGAATATTCAACATCCTCATATAGATGTAGTTATGGTGACAGGAGTTTTCAAGGTTAAGCAGTTAACAAGTTCCCTGAAAGATTCGAACAGTTACATGGTGTTAAGAGTGAGAGAAAAATGACATTAATGGTAGAAGTGTCCTGCTTTAGGCTTTAAAACTGCTCACAATGAGCAGATATGAGGATGAAGTCTCACTTTGGAATAAATTACAGCCACAGAGTGACATTTCTTAACATCTTTCCTTAGCATCTGGCTAAGGTTGATTTCTCAGTGATGCAAATACTTGATACAGTCTAGAGAGTGGTATGACCTTGTTCTCCTCCATGAAGAATTAAAGTGCTGAGATAAGACTGAAGAATAGGGTTAAGAATGAATAAAAAAAAAAAAAAAGAGAGAGAAAACCAGCCAAACCTTTTTAGCATAACTGATTTGATTTTCCTTTGCATTGGCATAGTTTTTCCTTGAAGAAGGATGAGGCTGGAATGTGCACTAGAGATATGTGTCCCTGGAGGAGCCATCCATTATACTCTGAATGAAAATCTGCTTAATGCTAACAAGATTCAAGGCCTTTATTTATTCCCGACACACAGACTTGGGGTTTAGACTTTAAAGGCCTGTGATGATTTTATTTGTGGACAATTTAGCCTAATGCTGGTTGTCTTTGACAGGATTTGCTTTGATTGAGTTTATTCCCCTTGACATGATTGCACACAGGATACGTGTGTCGGGTGAAATGACACCACCAGTGCCATCACCCCTAAATCTTGTAGTCCTTGCTTGATGCAAAATCCCTGTTCCAGCTCCCAGCCCTATAAATCTACTGGGTTTAATCAATCAAGACCACGTTTAATGCAGTCACTAAGCAGTCACATGGGTGGCTTCACTCTTGTAGTCAGTGAGAAATGAAGCAGACACTGTCACCAAGCACAATGAAGGCAGCCCTGCACCTCAAAGTCTGCAATGATTTCTGGGCAACGTTCCTCCCCAAAATCTGGAACAACTGTATCGGTCTCTGCCCCTTCACTCCAGATTAGCACCTGTTCATGGAGACTTTGGATCCATGTGAGAATGTTGCTCCACCTGAAAGAGCAGATGAGAAAGCACTGCTTGAATTTCTATTTTGTGTTTACTGTATAATAAGTCTTCCAGGAGAAAAGCATTACTAACTTTAGTTTTCTTTTAACACAACACTACAGACTTTCAGGGTTCAGCTGCTGATTCTTTAGGGACACTGCCATCTGTAAATGAAGTTCCAGGTAGACCTCAGGAGGCAGTGAACACTTAAAATCATAGAGTTATAGAACTGTTGAGGTTGGCAAAGACCTTCAAGATCATCAAGGTCAGTCTTTGAATATCATCATGCCCACTAAGCCACCACTAAACTTTGCCATTCTCACCCATTCCCACAATTTCTCACAATCCTGAGGATAAGGTTCTCTAGGTCTCTAAGCTGAGACTGTTGAATTTCTCTTTAAGATGTTTATTGGTGTCTTTGACTCCAAGGAATCATATTACCAGGAAGACTGGGAGTTAGAGTCATACACAGGGATTAGAGCTCCTGTGTGTGTGAGGGTTTCAGCTCAGCAAGATAAACGTCCCTTCTTCATCTGAGACATCTTTTAGGTCTGGATTGACTCATGTACTTCACTCAGTTCTCACTTGGAGGGAGCTCCAATCTGGCCATGGAGTGTATCATTTCTTTTTTTTCAAAGTGAAGCAAGGTGCTTGGAAATCTCCTTTACTGTGGACTAAATCTTTGCTTGCAGAGGCTGCTCCAAATTAACTGGTGTGCAGGAGTTTTCTTTAGCACACACCAAATCCCTAATAGGAAAAGGTGTTAGATCCTCAATAGTACTTTCTCAGGTTCCAAGCTCACTTTTCAGGAATTATTGATGTTCCTGAGGCTTGTGTTTAGCTCCCAGATAACACTGTCAGTGAGTGAAGATTCCAATGGATCCTTCAGCATTCCTGATGGTGCCTGTTGCAGATACCTGGCCTTTTAAGGCTCAGACTGGAGTGTGGCACTACTGAAACATCCTGATTCAGGCAGTTTTGTTTATTAGCTGGGTAATGGCTGAATGAAAGGTAGAAATTAAAGATATGGAGGTCTTCCTGCCTTTTTTGCTTCCTGTTCTCTTGCATAACCATTAGATTATGTGTGAAATATGCTAAAACCAGTCTATTTATAAACAAAATTATAAAAATCCAATTCTTCCCATCTCCTGCATGCTTGGCTTCTCTGCCCAGGGGGCACAGAGAAGCAAAGAGGGCAGTAGTTTTTTGGTGAAGAAAAGTCTTGAGTGTCTCAGTGCACAGTGGTTACCTCCAGGCACGTCCTTTACCCTCAGAGCACCAAAACAACCCTAACCGTGTCCTGATGGTTCCTTTGGTGTATTTGATCCATATTTCAACTACATGAAATGAAACAGATCTTGTTTGATCCCCTTCACACACCTCCACACACTTCTCTACCCCCTCAAGGTGACAAGAAGGTCCTGGCACTGTTGTACCCCTAAAACAAAAGATCAAAGTGAGCAGTGAACAAGAGAGAGATCAGAACAGGAGAGGTTGGATGGGGTTTTGAGCAACCTGGTCTAGGGGAAGGTGTCCCTGCCAATGGCAGGGGGTTGGAACGAGATGATCTTTAAGGTCCTTCAAACCCAAACCATCCTTGACTGTAAGATCTGGGTCATTTGTAGATCTGTGGCCACCTTTCAGACAGTGACCTGAGGAACACAGAAGGAATTATTCCCCAAACCATCACAATCCTACATCACTCACCCCACTGAAATTCCCAACACACTTCTCCCTGAGTTGCTGCCTGTTTTACTGAGCTTCCATATAAATGGTTCTTTTTGCTCTTCTGAATTAAAATGAGTTTCATACCAGTCAGGTTTCATTACTTTGTTTATCCTTCCAAAATACTTGTGTATCTCAAACTCACAAAACATGCCTGATTTTGTTTGCAGTCGACTTTTACCTCCCATGAAATAACTAAAAGAACATTCAGTTTGATTGCTCTCATTTATTTGCCTATTAATCTGCTTGTAGCTGTAATAAGAAAGCAAATGATTCCATTGTATATTTTATTTATGTGATTTGTCTGAATAGTAAACTGCAAAGCCTGATTCAAATGCTAAAAATTATGGAGTTGTGGCATCCAAAGTCATAATTGGAAGTATTATATTTGCAAGCTGAAAAGCTTGCATGGAGTCAGATGAAGAATCTAAACTTCCTTCTCCTCCTGCATTCAAAGTCTGGGGTTGCTCAAATCCAGGAGAAGACCTTTATCCACCCTTACCCACAGTAACACCTTATCAACCCCAAGGCAATTATGATCCACCAGAAATGGAGAAATGGAGAGAAAAATGGGAGGGATGAAACACTTCCCCCACGAGCAAAGGCTGGGAGAGTTGGGATTGTTCAGCCTGGAGAAGAGAAGGCTCCGGAGAGACCTTGGAGCCCCTTTCAGAGCCTAAAGAGGCTCAAAGAGAGCTGGAGAGGGTCTTGGGACAAAGGCATGGGCAAGGGGTAATGGTTTCAAACTGAAGGAGGCTGGATTTAGATAAGGTATAAAGGGAGAATGTTTTTCCTGTGAGGGTGGTGAAACACCAGAGCGTGTTGCCCTGGGAGGTTTTGGATATCCCATCCCTGGAAACACTGCAGATCGTGTTGGGCAAGGCTCTGAGCAAGCTGATCTAGCTGGAGATGTCCCTGCTTATGGCAGGGGGGTTGGATTAGGTGACCTCTAGTCATGCCTTCCAACCCAGACTATTCTATAACTCTCTGATCCTGTCATTCTAAAGAAATCATCTTTGTGCTGTTCACTGGAGTCTTTAAGTGCTTTATTTGCTGACTCCACTGGGGTGTTGCCACCTTATTTTTTGTGAACCCCCCTTGTGCAGGATCTAAAATAAGACCAGTGGCAAAGCACCTCCAGCTTAAAAATCCTGTGGTTCAATATCCAGGTACTTGTCCTGCATCACGTTCCAGTCTTTGATGCAGCATCACTTTCAGGATCTCTCCTTGGAGGTTTTCAGACCATCTAGTAAAGTGTAATCACATTTTCCCATTTATTGTGATTAATGGCATGTAACAGGTTTTGCAATTATTTTACTTTGAGCCAGCGAAAAGGCCCCGTTTCCCTCCTGTGTTCCAGGCTGCAACTTGTTTTTACATTTGTTACCTGCATCTTGGGAATAAGTTATGGAGGAGTTTTTAGGAACAGGTTATATCCTGCCAGAGTCGCCCAAAAAAAGAGCCTGGGTTGTTATTTTTGAAGCAATGTTCTTTTTGTGAGTGTTCCTCAGGATGCAGACATCAGATCCATCTCATAATTGCTTCTGTGTCCTGCTACGTGCAAGATGCTTTAAAAAGTCCTTTATTAGTATAAATGAGGAGAAGAATCCTGGCTCACAGTTCACTAAAACCTCCGTGTTGATGAGTCAGTGTGTTTCTTCCTTCCACCTCCAAGCAATTATTTTGATCTAAGGAACAGCACTGATGAATCAGATGGTTTCTTTTAGTTACAGAGAAATAACTTGCAAAGTTTTAAGGAAACAAATGACTTAGACCTGAATTTCTTATTAAACAGAAGAAAAAGTCTGGTAAACAGTGCACGGCATGAGGTGCTCAGGCCAAAATGAAATGTTTTTATTTCCCTCCCCAGAGGTTATTTCCCTCTCAGAAGTTGACCAAAACTTAATGCAAATGAAAATTGAAGTTAAACTGCTGACCTAGATATCTAATGCCACAGTGAAAGGAAATGCTAAATCTGAATATTAACTAGCAATCAATGAAATTAAAGTGTTTTCTGGGAGGATTTGTGTAGATCTCAGCTCTGGATTAAAGTCATAGTATGAGTGCTGTGCATGGGAACAGGCCATGCCCATCTGAGCCACAGGTATTAATGGACAGCTTGTGTCAGGATTTCAGTTTAGACACTTTGGGGCTCATTTATGGTAGAAATTACATTTTTTCCACCCACTTTATTTTCAGATCCAGCCTTTTCTTTGTGCTTCCCTGGGTGGGAGACCTCTGAGTTTAGAGTTTTTCTGTGCAAATGTCTCTAAGCTCAAAAACTGGATGGAATAAAAGCCCCAACCTTCCACGGCCTGACTCAGTCTATTCTAGACACCTATTTTAGGACTTGTAGTGCCCTGTACTCCTCTCAATATCCTGATTAGATTTCCTCCACCTGAAAGGCAGCCTAGGAGACAATCCACATTTATATCTAGGCAGATCAATCCCATATTGCTGGTGTGTGGGTTTTTGTTGTTGTTGTTTTTCTCTTTTATTTGGTATTAACTGTTATATAATCTTTTTTTTTTTTTTTTTCCCCAATAAGTTGAGAGGTGGAAACAAACCTTTGGCTTCTGGGTTTGCACAGCCCTTCAGTACCAAAACACAAACCTCTGAGCTCAGGGTCCAGAGTTTGGGGGCCTCTTTGGATTCAGATGAATTCATTGAGGGTAAAGTCTCATCCTGCTTTATTTCAGCAACACCTTCATGAAAGCTCTAACTAAAGGTCACACAGAGTTCCATCCTGAGCTCTGTGTCTTCTTATACCTTACACTGTGAGGAGGATAAATCTTTCAACACGTGGAACTTTCTGCTGGAGATTGTCCCCATGGCACTCGGGTGGGAGTGGGGAGGAGCCTGCCCTGGGCACCAACTCGCCCATAACGCGTTTCATGAGTGCAAACTGTGCTGTCACAGCAAGAAAAACAGAACGCAAAATGAACAGAGAAGGCTGAACCTGCTCTTCTACAATCCCTGCCTCACCCAGAATAGCTGCAGAAGTGTTGCAGAGAGGGAAATCTCTTTCTCATTTTCCAGAGAGATGATAGTCTGAAACCTCTCTCTCACAGGTGCAAAGTACTGCTGGCAAGGCAATAAACAAAAATAATAAAAGAAAGAAAAGTCCTGAAAGCCCCAGGTCTTTCTGAGTGCGTGCCCCTTGTACGATGAGAGGATAACGTGGTCCCCCGGGCGGCCCGGGGTGGGTGTCACGGCGCCCAGTGCTCCACCAGTGACATCTGCTGGTTGGCACCACCCCCGGCATCCCGCACTGGGATGGTGGGACCGGGCACGGTCCAGGACCAGGGCGGACCCGGAGAATTGGCACTGCTCAGATGAGGAGCCACGGGAAAGGTTTGCTCGGCTGTGAAACCCTCAAATTTCTCTTGACCAGCAGCATCCCCGGATCGTGGCCAAATTATGAGTCATTTCACTATTGATTCATACTCGAAAGGGCAGAATGCACATGCCTGTGGGCACAGATGCCTTGGTGAATGTCAGATACATCTGATTTAGTGCTGTGGTGCCTCTTGAGTAAGTGAAGTTTTGGGACCAGCCCAATCTTTAGCTCCACTGGCTTCTCTTATCCATTCTCTGAGGTAAAATTATTGTGCAAGTTGATATTTTTATGGCTCTTGGAAAAGGGAAAACTTTTCATTATAGGTTTGAGCCAATAATAACCATGTGGCCACTGAAATGAAACACATCCTGCTATTCAATCAGCTGTCACATGCTTTCCAAAAAGATTTCCATTGCATAACTTCCAGGGAATGAATGTTAAGCCATAGCCATGGGATCGGCAAACACCTCCAGAAACCAAACAATTGCCTCAAAAAAGGGAATTTTAGAGTGTTTGCACACAATGATGCTTTATATTTGGTCTCTGGCATGCACATCTGTGAGTTCAACTTGTCATCCTTAAACCTCAATTATCGTTATGCTTTGGTTGAGTCCCTCCTCTGAAAAAACCCAAAATAAATGACAAATATCAAGTTGAATTGTGAAGTTCAACCACAGTTGTGCCCTTCAGCAGTCACTGTTTGCAAACATTACCCAACATCCAGTCCCTGTTGGAACTGAACTGCGGGTTGTTTATTTGAAGCCATTGAACCATGTAAGGAAGGCAACACTTTGTAGTTGAGCAGGAAGCCAAAAATAAAACATGCTCTGTCAAACCTTGACAAGCAGGGATATTTCCACCTTTTATATTTTAACATTCCATGTCTTGGCCAAATAGAAGAGATAGTTAAGTGACTGGTACAAGACACGTATTTGCAAAACACATTTTTGCAAAACTATCCTGCTGCCCAAATCTCACGGTTTGCCTTCTGTTTGTGCAAATCCTGGAGTCATAGAATGTCCTGGGTTGGAAGGCACCCAAAAGGATCATCGAGTCCAACTCCTGACCCTGCACAGGACAGCCCCAAAAATCACACTATGTGCCTGAAAGCATTGTTCAAACCCTCCTGGAGCTCTGGGAGCCTTGGGGCCATGCCCACTGCCCTGGGGAGCCTGGTCAGTGGCCACCACCCTCTGGGAGAAGAACCTCTTCCTAAAATTGAACTTACACCTGCCCTGACACAACTTCGGGCCATTCCCTCGAGTGCAGTCACTGGTCACTGGAGATGTGTTTCTTTTTATTTTAGGGTTTTGGTTTTCAAGTAATCTCTTTCTGTCAACCTTGTCCCAGCTGCCAAGGAAGTGTTTTTCCCTGAAAAACAGGTATGAGGAACCCTTGTCATGTCTCCAAGTGGTTAATGCACATGGGACTATTTCATAAGCAAACACAAATTATGTTCATAGATTAGTAGAATCATCATTGAATGGTTTGGGTTGGAAAGGACCTTAAAGTCCATCTCATTCCACCCTCTGCCATGGGCAGGCACACCTCCCACCAGCCCAGGTTGCTCCAAGCCCCATCCAACCTGGCCTTGGACACTTCAGGGATGGGGCAGCCACAGCTTCTCTGGGCAACCTGTGCCAGGGTCTGCCCACCCTCACAGTAAATAAGACACCTTTTTCATGTGTTATAAATCAGAATTATTACCTTTCTAATGGAGATTACTGTCTTTCCATCTGCACTGAGAAGACACAGTTTCTACATCTTTTTTGCTGTGAAAAATCAAATGGACAGACTTTTCAGCTGTTCCCACTGTGGGAGACCTTCTTGCTCTTGTTATTTCACCTTAGTGATTTCATTGGCACAAAGTCAGAGTCAAAAGATAATAGATAAGATCTATTTCTGGTAACCAACAGACATCACCGTGGTAATTACAATGATCACATACCCCCTGTCTGACTTCGAGACACGCATTTAATTTCCTCAGATTCATGCTATAAAAACATTTCCCTTGTGGGCTGTAACACAACCTTCACATTATATCAGACACTTTTAGCTGGACAATTATCCAAATGCTTTTTAAAATGGTAATTATTTCCCAGGGCCACAGATGCACTCTCAGAGGCCAGGGAAGCTGGGGATGAAACGCTGCGAGGTGGATGCAGCTCTGCGGTTTAGAGATGGTTACATTTAACCAGGATGGATGTGAGCTCCTCTTCCCTTTGAGCTCGGAGCAGGGAAATCTCTGCAGGGAAATTCTGGGGTGAATTCATCCAGCAGTGCAGATATGGCTTAAGGCTTTCTAGGCTGTATCCTAAGGCACTTGCAGTGAGAGCTGTGGGAGTTCACCAAGTGGTCATTTCTAAAATTTCTTCAGAATAGTCTGACGTGCTACAGGCCTGGTTTAAATCCAAACATGTTCACAGCCCGAATTCTCTTGCTGCCCCTTGGATATTATTAGGGAGTGGGCTTACAGGATGCTATTGCCTATTGAGTCCCTACAAATCCATAGCTGGCAGGCAGCTCACATCTATATTTTAGGTTGTTTTGGAGAATGAGAGAATTGCTCATTTGTTTTCCTGAGAAAGGAATAGAAAATTAAGTTCTGTTAAGTGACAATCATTTCACTGGACTTTAGCTGTCAGTCACAGTACAGATCCTTGTAATAATCAGTGGAGGGACAAAAGATTACTTGGGCTAGGATTGCCTGAGATACTCTGGTGGCTGATTTGGGAATGACCCTCTGGAAGGGCTTGTTTCTTTCCATTCCAAAAGATGACTGAAGGCACATAATTCAGATCACAAATGTCTGTACTTTGCCTTCATATCTCAGTTCCTCATTTCCACACTCTGTGATTCTTGAGGAAGAGGTTAAACTGCTCTGAATAACCTGCACAGCCAGCTCCTCTAAATAATGACAAAGTAACTACCTGATCTTAAATACACATATTTATATTGCAAAACTCTTGCTACCATTATTTCTTTGCTCATCTCATTTGGCTTTGTTGGCTCTGAATCAGGTTTGGCCAACCCACTGTTTCCTGTTGTGGTGCATCGGTCAAAATGTGGGATCACAGGAATTGAGAACACAAGGTAAAACTGAGCACTTACAAATCCCAGTTTAATTAAAACACTACCTAATGTGCCATTTTAGAAAGAGGCTTCAGGGTTTGAATGTACAGTTTAAGTCAAAAGGGCAGTACTTGGCTACATTTTGAACTCCTTACCTAATAGTCATTCTAAAGAATGTAAAACAAAGCAACACAGAAACCTTCCCTAGATTCCTGGGAAATTTAATTGAATGTGGAGCTGTCAGAAAGGGAGAGAAATCTCATCTACTTTAATGTGAAGTCTTTGAAACTCTCAGGCAAACCTTCAGAATTGTTGAAATATCATAAAAGGTCAGTGTTTTGTTGTACATAATTAGGACAGGTTCCTTCTCCAGCTTATAGTCCTCAGTTCCCATTTATTTTCTCTAAATTAAGGATTGTTTTTCCCCTAAAATTTCTCTAAAACCAGGATTATTTCTCTAAAATAAGGAGTGAACACAAAGCTTCAACCATCTAAAGCTCAACGACACCAAGGGCAGATTTTGGCAACCCTTTAACCACGATCAGTTTGACTGTTTCCCTTTCCAATGGAATGCAAACATCTTCAGGCTTTCCCCTAGAACATTCTTCCATTCCATTTTCCATTGTCCCCAAAATCAGGCTGACATCTCAAAGATGACTAAGCAGGGTAACTGTCACATTACTTGATATGCCAGAGCAAGAGAAAAAGTTTCGTGGCTCTCTAGGGAGGAAATAATATTTATGAGGCAAAATAAAAGGCAAAATTAGAAACACAGGCTCTGTTAAACAGCTCTATAAATAAAGAAGAGCCCATCAGGAGGGTCAGACAGGTGTGCAAAGCACCATAACTTGTACCTTGGAGAAGGTGGTGACTTCTAATGATGGAACATTAAGCTCATCATTCAAATGGACTGTCTCTGTTGCCTCCTTTGGTAGGTGAGAACCTCGTGCTCCATGAATGCCTAAGGAAGGATAAAAAGGACAACATTTCTTTTAAGGAGGAATTGCCCCTCCGAGATGTTACATTTAAAACATCATTACTGGGGGGTTGTTGAATATTTATAACTTGTGCACAGTCTTGCGCTTCAAAAAACTAGGGGTTTAGGCAACTCAAGTGGTGATTCATATCTCGTTATTTTAGATGTCTAAATGTTAAATGTGCAACTCTAAGTTGTTCTAAGTTCAATAAGATTCTCTTTACACAAAACAGAGAGAAAATAGAACTTGCCTCCATAAATTGGTTCATTTGGTGACCATTTTCTTGTTATAACACATGGAGATGAATTCCCCTCTGGAGGTGTTGATTTGTCTCCAATATTGCCCAAGGGAATCCACGCTGACCAGTTCTGATTTAGGCATCTGAAAATGGGAGTTTGAAGTTGGTTTGCATGATTCATATTGATGTGATGATGTTCTAAATGTATTTAGTGGAAAAATAATCCAGAGAAATTCGCGAACTGCCGAAAAGCTGAAAGTACCAAATTTATCAAAGAAAGCAGAAGTTATATTGCTGCTATTAAAATCAAATTATATTTTAACTCATTTAATAGGCACACAGAAATAGGATGATTATTTCTTAAACTATGGATTATCAGTGCTTTCTTTTCATAGTTTCTCATTTCTGGGCTTACAAATCAAGTGATCTCCAGTTTCACAGGATCACAAGAATGGTTTGTGTTGGAAGGGACCTTACTGATCATCTGGTTCCAACCCCCTGCCATGGGCAGGAACACCTTCCACCAGACCAGGTTGCTCCAAGCCCTGTCTGTTTTTGCATTTTGGCCTTGCACCCCTGATAACTGTTCCTTGAGAATGGACTGGTATTATTCCCAGTCTATAATAAATTCACCAAGACCAGCTTTTCCTTAATTTCTCATGAAACTGTAAGTGCTAAAATCCTTACCAGTGCCACAGTATATCTCATTAATTTGTTTTTCTTTCTGTTCCTCTGAGTGCACAAGAAAATTAGAGTTTGCTGAGATGATTTCCTCTTGACAAATCCACGCTTGTCTGTTACTCATCTTTTCGCAATTATGATGAGAGAGGTTTAATTGTCCTGTTTTATTCCAAAGGGATCCAAACCCCCCAGGAGCACACATTGTATTTTCAGAAGCTACTTAGTCACTGAAGAATGAAAATCCTTCTGACTTTCAGCAAGACATGTGCCCCCTGATCAAAGTGCCTTGTGGATGGATTCCAAACACACACCAGGAGTGGGAAGACATGGGAAGAATATGGGAGTGCAGGAAATTTTAAGCCTTGGTATCCAGCAAACTTTTCACTCTTGGAATAGTTACTGTGTGGAGCCAACAGAGGTCCTTCTGTTTGGTTTCCTGGGCTTTAAAAGTTGTAAATGCTCAGTTCCTACGGAACACAAGACCAAAGCTGTGTTGGCAGTGCAGGTCTTTCCAAGGTAGCCTTGCAATAATGTCAGGGGTATCAGTGCAAAGTCTGAGGTTTTTATTATTCAGGACTTTTGAAAGTGTTTTGCAAGTTTTAATGAGAACTATTGACCCCGAGTCGTGAGAGAGCTGGTGTTGGAGAAAACTCCTTCAATATTGCTCAGGGTGTGTTTGCAGGAGCTGTGGTCACATCCTCGGACTGGTGTGTACAAACAACCTAAATCATCACTCATCATTTGTGTCCTTCTTACTTTACAGAGAAAGACCAAGTGTTTTCCCTCTGTGCTTTCTCAGATGCACAACAGGAATCTGCAACTACATCCCAACTTCTTGTCATGCCCCAAAGGAGTGTGGCAGGCCAGTCTGAGGGATATTTCAACTTAGACAAACTATAACAAAACAACTGACTTCCAATCTTTGAATTTACTTCAGCTGAATTTTCAGCTTTCATAACCCTGTGTATCTTTTCCAAGTCCATTTTCATGTTGGCTTCTTGGCTCAGGAGTGGCTTGACTGTTCTCCTGCATAATTTCAGCACTTGGAGTGAGTACTCCAGTCCTGTCCAGGTCATTCTGATCTGTTGATCATGACAGCACTGATTGACACAACCCAGCTGGCTCTGCCAAAGAGGCATGAGTAGAGGACTGAGTCTGTAGGATGGTATCCTAACACGGCACACGGGCTATGGTCACTCCTTCATTACTTTGATGAAAGGATCAGAAACTTCAGCCAAAGTGTACAAAACACTTTGATTCTACTTTCATTTTGTCAAGGATTTAGGCAGACTTTAACAGATTCTTATTTAGGGACACTACTGCTATTTAACCTTTTTTCTTAATTGTCTTTTCTCACCACTGAATATTCTGGATTAAGGAGAGTCATTGGCAGACCACTTTCACTGTAATCAGACAAAACAATACCCTGCAGTTAAATCCACCCAAAGAAAGGCTGCCCAGCCCAGGATAAAAGGGCTGTAACTCTCCACAGGAGCTGGGCTGATATGCCTCTCCAAGAAATTGTTGGATACCTGTTTGGTTTCTGGGTACTTTTTAGAGTTATTGTTTGGTTTGTTGTTTGGTTGATTGGTTTTTGTTTAGTTGATTGGTTTTGTTTTCATTTTCCCCTCTCATTTTGTTTGTTTCTATCTCTAGAGTCTGGAAAGGATTGTTGGAATCGGGAACAAAGCAGCTGACACCAAGCAAACTCGTGGATAATCCCTAAACATACACCAGTCATGATGGACTGAGGACAAATGGGGCGGGTCAATGTCCCGTCCAGGACTCTGCCCAAGGGGAATTTGAGCACAGAGTTCAGGGATGGCACATCCATTGGATTGGCAATGCTGCCACATACACCTTCAGCTACCGACAGTTTCAATTTCCAGCAGAAGGCAGCGTTCTGTTCTTCATGTGAAAAATGAGAGAGGAGAAAGGGGCACCTGCGGAGAGCAGTTCTCACCGTCCTATATAAGATGTATTTCTCTCCGCTGATTATGGAGAGAATCTCATTCCACTTCTAGTTGTCTGCCACTGAAACAACTGTATTTATCAGTTAATTACATGATACCTTAAAATTAGCTAGCCTGGTTGATCTCTTCAAGCTACTAAAAGGTTGGATCTGTTCTGTGGTTAAAAATCCCTAACTAAATGTAGCTTGAATTTATTAGTGAACCCTTTAAAGTCATTTGTTCTTGTACCAGAAATATCATTCATGACTTTTCCTGGTAATTGGGAAAAATTACCAACAGAGTGGATCACTCTCATGCTGAGAAATGGGACAGCATGAAAGCACAAAGAAATGACTGAATGGAGTGTGTGCGCTAAGAAAGTAGATTTTTTTCCTTGCCTTGAGATTTTCTTTTATTATGCTGAAGCCAATAATAAGATCATGAAAGGCAGAGCTAATCTTCCCTACTCCTTTGAAATTTTAACTTTGGACTGGGTTTTCCTTTCTCTAAGGGAAGCTTTTCAGAGACCATGTTTAGTTCTGTTAGCTCCTGCTTGAATGTTTGTCATTCCACACATGGAATAGTTTCTTCTGCGGATTACACAGGTTCATAGTGGTCATTTTAACAGCACGTCCAGAAATCTCTTAGAAGGATCTGAAGAGGAAAGTGCCTCGTTCTTGCTTTATTCTGGTGCTTCCACATTAATGTTGTAGCAGAGAAAGTTAATTAAAGATGAAGGAATGGTGATGTATCTGACATCTTCCCGCAGCCAACAATTAGTGGGAGTTGATTTTTCAGCTGATTTAAGTTGTTGTAGCTCCTCTGAAACAGGAGATATCACAATGTGGGTCAGCAGGACTCCAGGGACACAATCTGCCTTTCAACTTGTTGCAGAGTGTGCAGTAATTAGTGGCCATGAGAGTAGAATAAAATGTGTGTGCAAAGAATAATAATATTTGATACCAGCATCGAGGAGTCATAAAAATTCTCCTTCTCCATACTTTACTGTTTTCAGTGGAATGTGGTGAAATTATATTGAAACATCCTAATTCTTCATAGTAAGAGGGGAAAAGTCACTGCAGAAAATAAAAAAAAAACTTTTAGAACTGATTTTTGCAGAGGTCGCATTTATTCTGAAGTAAAATATACTCCACGGTTGGCATATTTAATAATTTAAGGACAGAGACCCACTAGAAAAATAAATCTGAAATATATATGACAGGTATCCAGTCATTTTTGATTATTTAATTTACCCTTAAATATAACCTGTTAAACTTTATCTTGTTATTTTAGTTCATTATTTTCAAAGCTACCATCAGATTCTCATTAGGGATTGTCAATCCTTGAGACTCCTGGAAAAATCCAAACAAGACAAAAGAAATAGTTGGAGTCTTTCAGGAATAAACCTCCGTGGCTTGAGCTCTTGAAGCAGCTCTTGTGCTGCGGTGCCCCAGGACTCGCCTTTGCCCATCAGCACTCCTGCCAAAGGATTTGTCTGCTGACATTTACATGATGGGGTGGCATTTGCTTTCTGGAGATGGATTTGGTGTCATGTACTCCTTGCAGTATCTCTTTGCTGATGGCATGTAAAGGTCATTTCTGCAGAGCAGGGAGCATTTGTAAACTTCCCAAGAAAGGCATTCTGGGCACAAAGCACTGAATAGTAAGTGTGTTTCTTGTCTGGAAATGGATGGTTTTTACTCACACACTCCCCCCTTTTCCCCCTTTTTCTTTCTTCCTGCTGATTTGTTTCTATGAATCTTGCCAGGAGTAAAATGATAGCAATGAAAGGGTTTCTGCATTGTGGTGATGCAGTGTTTCTTAAAAAAATAAGCAACTACATCTTAATTGGAAAATTAGAAGTTAAATTTCATTCTGAAAAGCTAATGATTTTCATGGTTTGCCCAGAGAAGCTGTGGCTGCCCCATCCCTGGAAGTGTCCAAGGCAAGGCTGGACAGGACTTGGAGCAGCCTGGACTAGTGGAAGGGGGTTGGAATGAGATGGTCTTTAAGGTCCCTCCAAACCCAAACCATTCCATGATTCCGTGATTCCACGATTACTTCCATTGCCCACAAAGCCTCTGCCTTAATGACACTGTGCAAATGCTCAGTGATGAGCATTAACCAAGATTAAATGGAATATATCACTCCTGCACTCCTCAGATATCTTCCCATGGGATATGAAGGTTGCATTTGAGCCTTCAGACCCTGAATCAGCAGATGAACCTGCCAGCCCCTGTTATGTTCACATCCAGAGGCACCGGGAGGCAGGACCTGATGCTCCCAGATGAACCCTGGGACCAAAGTGCTCTGTTCCTGGGAGCAAGAAGTGAGCAATTCCGGCCTGGTACGGGCATGAGAAACGGAGAGGAGGAGGGGGAATAGAGACAAACAAGACTTGGAAACATTTCTGGCTTGATTCAGTTGTCCTGTGTAGACACCCAATCCATGATAGACATCCCTGAGCTTCCCAGCTGCATCCAGCTGTCAGTCCAAAAGGTTACACCTCCTGTGTTATGACTGTTGGTTCATTTGAATGCTTCAGAAACCCAGTGGCATTTCAAATGACCCTATTAAAGTTTGTATTATAGACAACTAAATTTAATGGCTTCATTTATGCTTTTTAATTCTGGTGATCTTGATAAAAGTTAGGTGTATAAAAACATGCAGATGTCAAGGGACTACATAATAAATGGTTAATATAGAAGGTCAGTCACATCAAATAGATCCTAAAAAGTTACTGAGCTCATTTTAAAGTCTCAACTTGTTTGTGAATTGAGTCACGCTGTGAACTCCACTAATTATATTGACTGGGTTTTTAATTAGTGACATGAGAATAGAAATGCCTCACTTAACATCTAGATATCTGCATGCATTGCCTAAATGCAGATACCTGAATCCTGAGGTGAATCTGTTTCTCCCTTGTTCGTCTCTATTCCTAGATAATAGAATAACCCAACCTGTGGCAGCTACTTGATTAAATTCACACTGCAATAGGTCCTTATGTGAGTTTTGCCTTTGCAGGCTCATCTTAGAAGGGGCTGGTGTGTTTAAGGCCTGAGCTGAGAATTCCAAAAATACCCTTAAAGTTCTGACTTAGAACAGACCTGGAAAAACATCAAAATATTCCTGGCATACAGATAAAAAAAAGACTAAAAAGCCTGAATTATTTATTCACTTGTATCTTTGATTGTATTTCCAAAGAAGTTACAGAACAAATGCCAGCCAAGGACAAACAGTTTCCTTAGTACAGTTTGGGTTGCCAGATATACCTGATAGACAGAAAGGAGAGTAACCTTGGCTCCACTGGGGCACAAATATCCCAGGTTATGAACCCCTGGAAGAGATGGTGGGAATATTTTTTTCCTGGTTAGTACAGCCCTGTTTAGGTATCAAGAATACAAGATGTGTTCAACTCCACATCCCCAAGATGTGCACAGGTCTGGGTCACTTTCATGAACTTGTGTCTTGGGAGAGTCCAGAAGATCAGGTGTTGCAGTTGTCAGGCAGTAGGAAAAAGAACCATTTAGTGCCAGACTCATTCCAGATAAATCACAGTAGTTGAGACCTGGCTGTGGAGAAATAAATTACAATTCCATGAGTAAAGCTGCTCACTGGCTTGAAAACCATTCTTGCTCGGAAAAGGCACCCAAATTATGGACTCCATAAAATTATCATTTGATCCTTAAATCAATATTCTACACCACCACTATTATCTCTCAGCTGCTACACAACAAAACTGCAGGGTATGAAAATTTTCGTGCCAATTCTTACACATCACTCCTGACATATTTAGGATGAGTGGCTTAAGAAGTCTTAAAGGCTCCAAAATGTCTGAATAATCATTTTATTGGACAGTAAAAAGTGACCATTCAAACATCTGCTCTGGAAGGAATCGGGTAGGAATAATCTGATTCCTATTTCCTGTCCTCCCACTGGCTGGCTCACATATAATCTGAATTCTTTGTAATAATTATTGCTTATGATTCTTTTTACCCCGTGTCCATAAGGCAATGTAATTAACAACAGGTACTTATCTGACATCAGAGCTGCTGCAGTTTTGCCCAAAAGGCGTCATTTGGGAGGCATCAGAACTTTTGTAAACTGCATTTAAGTCAAATTATTTAGCAGTGAATGAATAGAAAAAAGAAATGAGTAAAAAAAACAGCTAATGAATTTATAGCAATAAAGGTTGTTCATCTTGGAATGAAATATAAACAGGCCACATGAATGGGAGGGTTGGTCATTTTAAAAGGTTTAAATGTGAAATCAATCCATTATTAGACTGAACTGTTCTCAACCTGGGTTTGGGGTTTTTTTAGCATTAATTTTGTTAAGTGATAAAAGTAAAAATTTAAACTTCCCCAAAATTTCTGCAAATTATTTCTGTAACTGCTGCCTTGGAATCACCATTGTAGTAAACCTAATCCTGTAAGATTTATATCAAGAAGCATTTTTGTCACTTATTGTCCATTTTTAAACTAGAAAGGTGGAACCAGAGGAGTTGCTCAGGTTACAACAAGTAATCAAAGATGCCAGAAGGTGCTTTGAGAAGGTGGGTTGTATTTGCTGCCATATGTGAGCACACCCAAAGTCGTATTTATTACACTGAAAAAAAATCAATATTCTAAAATGGAGTCATTATGAAAAATGAGTTGTCTCTGATTCTCTTTTCCCTCCAAGATGGTGAAATTGTAGCTGCTGGTAAAAAGAGACCCCAAGGACAACTTTTATCCTTCCACACATCAGGATATATCACAGTAAGTATTATTTCCATTCGATTCTAGATGTTTATTGCAACAGCTCCATAAAATTATAGATATATAAAAAACCAACATTAAAATAACCCCCATAAACCAGATCTTCAGTTTCTTTATTGGTTCAATCTCTGGACTTTACCACAGGTCTAGTTTTGGGGAGGTTTACCTTCATTTTGGTTTTTTAATTTATAAACGGGATATATTTCGGATTTTTGTGTTGCTTTTTTCCTGCATCTCACAATCATCTTCTCCTGCTGTAATAGTTTTATTATTAATAATAGTTTCCCTATTAATAATAGTTTTCACTGTGGAGCCAATAAGAGATTTGAAAAAACCCATCTGTACAACTCCATATCAATAAAATCCCAAACACATCAGGAAAAATTCAGCATCCTCTTGAGTATCTTCTACTGTTTCTCTGTCTATACTTTTTCTTGCTTTTCCCCACTTTTCAAACTCAGTTCCACTCAAGGCTGGACCGTGTGATTTCATAGGATTTCATTCCTTTCTTTCCTTTGAATTTCCTTTGTCCTGTCTTTCCCTTCCCTTCTTTATCACTCCTGGATTAAGCCCTAATTTTATTTAGCCTTATTTATACCCAGTATTTTCCCTCTTTTATTGTTTTTGCCACAAGGACTACAAGGGAACATTTGCTGTTGTTTAATGCCAGCTAATTTGAATGTCTTTTTTACCTTTAGGCACAGAATTTTCTATATTTACCACAGTTGCAGCAATTCAGTCGAGGGAAACATGGGAGGAAAAAAGTAATTAACACAAAAAGAAAAGAGCAACAATATCAAGGAGGAAACTGAACACAGGGACATGTCCAAAACAGAGCCCCGTGGAAGCCAATACAGATAACAGGCATAAAGAAAGCCACTATAATAAAGATTTCCAAGATAATAAACAAACTGTTTTGACTTTTTTCTCTTTTTTTTAAACTATAGATTTATGGAGTTTAAAAGCCACAGCAGAGAGAGGCACATTTAGAGTCTGAAACACAAGGTTTTGATAATTAGATTTTTGTCACACTTAAATTAATCATTCACTTCTGGTGTAACAAGTACAGGCTGCCTCTCACTGAAAACAAACACCAGCACGTCATTGTTTTGGTATTCCAGCAAAATTGGCTTTGTTGGACAGTCCTGACTATGACAATATTTAAAGTGAACACTTTTAGGGGGAAAATCTAACCTGTGTTAGAAATGAGGACAAAACTTTGATGGGAACGAGACCAATTGAATTAAAAAGTTTGCAGTTTGGACAGAATTGCTTTAATTTTTTTATTCTCAAAGGCTTCAGTTGACTTTGGACTAAGTTATGTGTTTATCTGTCTGTACTGCTGTCAAGGCCAGGAAATCGAACAGTCAGCATGTTCTAGTAGAAAAAACCTCAGTTAACTCATGCAAATAGTATAAAAATCATATTTTATTAATGTGAGTAGGAAGTGAGAAAAAAGATAGATTTTTTTGCTTGCTTTTTTAGCTCTTTAAAGTCACAGCCAGTCCAAAAAACTGTGCCAGGGTTTTGCTGATGTTTCATTCTTTCAATATTTGGTGATTGTTTTAAAAAATCTCTTAGCTGCTGAAAATGAATAAAGCTCAGCAGATTTTCATCTTCAGGGTTCCAAGTTTACAGTAGAAAGAATGAAGGAGAATGCAAAAGAAAAGGGAAAAATAAGTTAAATTCATTTTTAGCTCTCCTGGCTATAATGAAATGCTTAAAAATGTGATATGGGATCACTTTAAAAGGAAAAAAAATGAAGGCAATAATAGGAGCAAAGGAAGGTGGGTGGGAGACAGGGTGGCAGCTTTGAGCATCACAAGGTAAATATCAGGGAGGAGAAGAGTGTTGTGTCCAGAGGGACTGAAGGTGGGGAAACACTTCAGTATTAGCTGTTACTTAGAGAAAAATTATTAGCCATCAAATTAGCCTAAAAAAAAGCCTCACAATTAGAAATAATAGTCATGTGGCTTTGGAGAGCGAAGATTTGTGAGAATTTCACTGCCAGGTGGGTGCTGGTGCTGAACTCTGAGATACTTTGCTCCAGGCTTCTGCTCCCGAGGCAAAGTGAAAGAATTCCTATTTCCCCCCTTCCTTTTTATCCCTGGATACTTAAGTCAGTGTCACAGGGTTTCCCTTCTGATTATGTTTTAATGTTTTTTATTTAATTGGCACAACTGAGTGGCTGTTTAGTCATAAGATTAAAGATGGGTTTGCTGTGGCAGAACAAAGAAACTATTGACATAAATAAATTTAAAAGAGTGAGCTCTTTCAGTAGCAACCACATGTATTTTTTAAGGACACAACCACTTGTGCTTTTAAGGGCTCATGTTTTCTCTCTGGGTGTGTATCTTATCCTTCTGATTCCAGGAGATGATGAGAAGGAAGAGGATTGAAGCAGAATCAGCTCAGCAGCCCTCAGTGACAAGATGAAGGGAAGCACAAGGAAGTTGTGCTGAAAGAAAGCCATTTATATTTGGGGGGAAAATTGTTTTCACTGTAAAAATACTCAGGGAACTGGTAAATAGAAGGTGTGAAGTCTCTGTCACTGGAGGTATTTGAAAATCAGCTGGATCGGCCCTCTGAGGAGGCTGAGCTGAGCTGGTCCTGCTTTGAGCAGTGTTGGACAAGAGGTCCACTCCAAACCATGTTATTCTATCAATGTATGTACAAATTTTATGAGAAATTTAAATCCCTAACTGGAATTTTAAGGCTGTTTGGGCCCCTTTGTGAGACTGATAGAAAAGTCTAAAAAGAGGCTTTACAAAAGGCTGCACAGGAATGAAGGGCTGTGAGTGAAGTCAGTGGGTCTAATAATGCTTTACTATCTACTAGTAAAGCAAAGCCACCTGTCGGTACAAACTCAGGGCCAGGGACACTCTTTGCTCCAGAAAACATTATCAACAACTCTCTGTCCAACATTTGTTCCACTGATCTTTGCCCTGTGTTGTAAGTGTCTCAGATTTTGTCGCTTGGAGGTCCATGACGTGGCTGAGGCTCCTCAGAGATCCCCTGCAATTCCTCCCTTTTGCATCGGACAGATCCAACAGGGAAGGAGGTGGGAGCAGAGCAGCTATTTGGGCTGATGGCCCCTAATTTGGGAGACTTCCATGCTGTGAAAAAGAAAAGGAAAGAACAACTAGAACGTGGTTTCCCTGACAGAAGGAAAAATGATAGTTTGCTGCTCTCAGTCCGTAAATCTTAAATTTAAAGGCAATTTTTTTCCTAATTTCTTTTCAAAATGATTAAGTGGAAAAATTGGTACTAATTTAAGTGGCAGCATAAAGAATATTGGATCTGTGTAACCAGGCATAAGGGGACTTTGCTACTGCCAGGAATTATTTCATGTCCCTTCTTCCTATTTATTTATTCCTATTTTTAGACCTATCCCATGGCTCACCACTTCTGCATAACAGCAGCCTGAGGAACGGACCAGTAGTTCTTAGATTGTAATCCCAATGAATTAAACCACTTCCAGCTGTTTTTTATCCTCCTAAAATTAAAAATAATAATAAAGGTAAAACCTGCTGGTTATATTTGATATAAATGCTAGTTTTAATTTTAATGCAGCCTTTGGATATGTGAAATTTTTGGAGGCACTCATAATTTTTAAGATACTTGTCCTTGGCCAGAGAATCGGGATGACTTGTCCCAAATTCACAGGAAGTCTGAAGGAGTGACTTCAAGACCAAATCTTTCATGACACTGAATACACATCTGAATTTTCCTGCAAGAGTCTGTTTGCTGTCCAGGTCACGGTTTCGGTTGTCTAATTCAAACATGGCCCATGTTTATTTTCAGGAGGCCTATTAATCAGCAGAATCAGCATTTTTGGGGCAGCAGAGCATGTTTTGTCCATAAGAGGCTGGGAAGACCCATGTGGTGTGTGCTCCAGCCACTGTTGTCTCCTTAGCAGCAATAAAACAAACCAATTTAAATTAGAACATTAAACAGCATGCAAAAATTATCCAACACAATCAGTTTGGTTTAAAAGCAACATGGGTTTGCCAAAGAGAAAACTGTTGAAAGTGTCAAGCCTGGCAAAGCTCCATCCTTACAAAAGCCTCACACTTCTGAAGTCCTTCAGATGCATCCTCTAATATTTTCCAACAGGAAAAGAACAACAAAAAAAAGTCATCATTTGATTTGAAATTACTTTTTACTTACAAAAACTGGAACTAGATGATCTTAAAAGTCCCTTCCAAGCCTCACCATTTTGTGATTCTAAATACTTTAAAAGTTGGAACTTTAGATACTAAACAATATTTTTAAAAGAAAATTCTATAATTGGTAGAGAATTAATGATTTTTGGAGAGTGCAGGACATGCTGGTGGTATATGAGATTTAAATTAAGACATCTAAAAGGAAAGAAGGTGGAAATCTGAACTCCTGATGTTTTGGGGTTTTTCCCCAAAGGGTTCCATTCTTAGACTCATGCAACAAATCCCATCTGTTTCTGGGAAACATATTTTAGTGGCCAACCTTACATTACAATCTATTCCACCTCCTAAGACGCAGAATATCCTTAATGAGGCATTGTGTCCCTACCTCGACAGATCCCAAATGGCCACACCAAAGGAGTTGTATTTTAAGGATAAGGAGTTGTATTTTAAGGATGATACATCTGGCAGTCAGGCTGGCAAACTGGGCAGCTTGTTTGAACTGAACTCTGAAAAGCTGGAGAAACTCTGAAACTCATTGTCCTCTTTCCCCCTCCCCCTGTTTATATAATGTGACTGTGTAGCCTGGAGAAGAGGAGGCTGAGGGGAGATCTTAGCAGTGTGTGTAAATACCTGAAGGGAGAGTGCAAACAGGATGGATCCAGGCTCTTTCCAGTGGTGCCAGTGCCAGGATCAGAGGCCATGGGCACAAACTCAGATATGGGAGGTTCCATCTGAACATCAGGAAATGCTTTTTCACCCTGAGGGTGACTGAGAACTGGAACAGGTTGCCCAGGGAGCTTGTGGGGTCCCATTCCCTGAAATAATCAAAAGGTCTCTGGACATGGTCCTGTGCAACTGGTTCCAGGTGGCCCTGCTTGAGCAGTGGGATTGGAATAGAAGATCATCCAACCTCAAACACTCTGTGGTTCAGTGAACAACATCCTGGTACTCACCTACTGTGCAGGATGGGTAGAAGAAGTTAGAAGAATAAAAAGGACATGAAGTAAGATATGGACCAACCACAGCATTTTTCTCAGCCTTAAATGCCATGTAAGGTCTGGCCAAGGACTTTGGAAACAAAGTCACCCTCTGAATTATCTTAATTTTGTTTACAGTAGCATGGAAATGATATGGGCTAAAACAGAAGGAGGCAGCTACCCCCCAAAAAAACCAACTTAGAACTTGTTCTTTGATCTTCCAGTTGCTGAAACACCATTTCTCCTGCAGAGTAAGACTTCAGAAACAGGACGAAAAGTGTCATTTAAAGGGGAGAGGACAAAGAAAGTTATTACAAATGGATTGCTCTGCCCCTCCAACATGACACACATAATTCTGATGGTGGTAGAATCATAGAATGGTTTGGTTGAAAGGGATCTTAAAGTTCATCCGGTTCCAACTCCCCTGCCAAGTGCAGGGACACCTTCCACTAGCCCAGGTTGCTCCAAGCCCCATTGAACCTGGCTTTGGACACTTACAGGGATGGTAGTTGTCTGTCTTCATAGGTAGAAGGTATTGGATACCAAGATCTCTCTTACAGTAGTTGGGACATACACAGCAGGAACAAATGACTATGAGCAGTAGTAAAAAAACAGACTCAAGGACTTGCCACTCCCCAAAGTAATTGTACCTGAGGGTTATTAAACAACCTGCCACAGCATATGCTATATTTACCACCCCGTGATGTTTATAAAAGCAAGATAAGAAACGTTCCTACAAGTTATGATTTAGTCAAACACAAAGTAGACTTTAATCAGACATGGGTTACTGCCTCACTCCAGTGCCGGGAGAGCAGCTGAACTTGTGCCTTTAAAGAGAATGCAGCTCCTGCTCCTGCCACTTCAACCCACCCAGGAACGTCCCGTGTTTTGGTGACACTTGAGAAGAGGCTGGAAGGTGCTTTTCAACCCATAAACACTTCTCAGCATCTCCACAAAAATAGATCAGGGCATATTAAAGTGTTTCACCTCTGCCCTGGTGTGTTCACAGCTGGATGCTCATTGCCAGGTGTCCTTGGGCAGTGATGTGATCCAGTGACTCTTTTCCACTTCCAGGGAATTGCACACCCAGGACATTGCTATGGCTGAGTGGGAGCATCGGTATCCAAGGTTTATCCTCTTTATGGAATAATCAAATAGTACAAATCAATTCCCTCAGACAGTAAATTTTGTGGTCTGAAGCAGAGTCAGCCCAGTGGTGTATTTGCCATCCTGCAGCTGTGCGTCCTGCTCAGAGCTGGGTCCAGATGAGGGCAGTGCACTCTGGGAGGATTAGGGGAGATGAGATAGACGGGATGGATACTAAATCCGACAGCCTGCACACTCAAAGACTCACAAGGTCAGTTCTCAGAAAATATAGTTCTCCCTGTGCCTAAAATTCAAGTGAAAACGTTTCAACCATCAAAGCTTCTTAAATCCTGAAGCTTGGCAAACCTTGTGCAGGTGGGAGAGGTGGGCAGCTGGATCTCCATGGAGGGACAGTTGTCAGGAACTGGAGCAATATTAAGCCCAATATTAATGCAGCTGTTTTATCGCAGGTTGGGTTTGAACTTATCCTTTGTCAAGCTCAGCAATGAGCTGGATGCAGCTTCCCTCAGCTTTTCCAAGTTCAGGGACACCCACAACAAAACCTTTGCGGGAACACAGTCATTCCCACTTGGCAGGGGTGCAGCTGGGAATTGTTAAACTCCTTTTTTCTCCTCCCAAAAGAACAGGAATGCTCTGCACCTGTCAGGTCCCATGGATGTGGTTTCTCTCTGGAATGCTTTCCGTGGGACTACCTACTGACCCTGTCTGGGGTATTGCTGTGCATGAAGAAAAGGATGGGACACAATCCCACCCTGCAGGTGGGATTTCATGCCATGAAATCCGTGAATTTACAGGAAACAGCGACATGCAAATATTCCTTCACCTACAACCTGTAACCTTTTGCAAAAAGCTCAGGAGAGCAGCTCCCAGTAAGGTTTGGATATACAGTAAATTTACTATTCTGCACCAAACTCTTTTTGTTTGGGTTGGAAGGGACCTTAATGACCCTCCAGTTCCACTCCTTGACATGAGCAGGGACAACTTCCACTAGCCCAGGTTGCTCCAAGCCCCATCCAACCTGTGCTTGGACACTTCTAGGGCTGTATTTTCCTGACGTGTGTGCTCTGAGGTTGCAGAAAATAACACCCCCAAAACCCCAGTGACTGCAAACAGCATGAAAACATCCAAACCCCCTGGTTTAATCAAATCCAAATCACTTTCCTTCGGGATGAGCCATGGGTTTCACCAGGGCTATTCCCACACCAGAACCTTGAGCTTCCAGCATCTTCCTCTGTTCAAATTCCAGTCTCCAAAAGAACACAATGAACAGGATTTGAGTTTGTTTTCTGGGCTCTACAAGGGCAGACAAAAGAAAGGAAAAGGCTTAGTTTTGCCTAAGCTTAAATGAAGCAAACAAGGGAACACAAAAGAATAAGAAAGCAACAAAGTAAAGTCAATCTTGGATTGAGTCTGAATCAGGAGCAAAAATTGAAAAAGCTGAGAATAACTTAGAATTGAAAGCTACAACGGAAATTTTTCTTCAATTTTTATAAGGGCCAACCTGCCTTGAATGGAGTATAAGTTTACCAAGCAACACATTTTGGGAAGCACAGCTCTGTAGGAAAAATCTGTAGCATTTTTATTTATGGCCCTATAAAAACAGTTACATTCTTTTCTTTTCTTTTCTTTTCTTTTCTTTTCTTTTCTTTTCTTTTCTTTTCTTTTCTTTTCTTCTTTTCTTTTCTTTCTCTGTTGCTCAGGACATTTTCTTAAAGGCTAATTTTAATGTATTGAAAGTTTTCTAATGGCCTTCAGTGGGTTTGGGAGCAATTGTGGGAAGGTGCCAAAATCCCATTCAATTATATTGTTTATTTTCAGGGTATTTTGTTCATTTAAATCTCTGAATTTTAGAAAGGACTTTTTTCTCCCGTGATGCAAAACTCACACTGTAGAAGAGAGGTAAATCTGTTTAAATAACAGATGTTTGTGTTCTTTTATATCAGATATGCTGGAAAAGCTGCCCTTTAAACTTATAAATAAATATTAGCAGAGAAGTGATAGCACATATTGCAGGGATTTGTTGCTGTTTGTGGAAAGTGGTCCCTCTGTGTTTCCTTTTCTGTAGCTGTAAATGGAAAATATGTCTGGTAGGGAAAGACTGAACCTGAATCACGCAAATATGCCAAACATTTTCTGCAGAAATTCCTAAAATGAGAGTTTCCTGCATTTTCTGCACCCTGTACATTGAGATGTTTTCAGCTATAATTACAGTTTCACACAATGTGGTATAAAGAGCAGAGTTCAGCTCACTCTGGTGACTGCCATTTCCATAAGCAAATATGTGGGGTTTTTATAGAAATAATTTTCTACTCTAATACATATTTCTTTGGTTTTTATAGCAGAAATTCAAATAAGGCTTCATATTGCAAATAACTATTAAATCTTTGCTTTTATAAGTCTATACCTTGTGAATATCCTGGTTGAGAATAACCTGTTTTTTTTTTTTTTTTTTTCTTCTGGGATAAGAGATGCAGATCCATGTTAGGCTAAAAAGGGTGGCAAAACTGAAATGGCTTTATTGATCTTTCCACAACATGCAAAGCTCTCATGCACAAGGCCCACGCTGTGTGAGCTTTGTGCACACACAGTGGTTTGTATTGACCCTGGAGCAATTTGGGGCACGATTTGTAAGGGCACAGCCTGTCTATCATACCATGAAAAGTGGTCCCATGAAACACCAGTGACACAAACATCAGAGTTACCCAGTTGAAAAATATAAGATGCGCAGTAGAACTACACGAGATGTGATTCAGAATTAAATGTGAGGCTGTGTCTGCAAGTGGAATGTCTCAGATCTCATCTCAGACAGAGGAGATCTATCCAGGGAAGTCAGAGGTGATGCCAGCCTGGAAGGCTGAGGGTGACACCTCAGCTGAGATGCCCTGTAATACATTTTGTGGCCTCCGTGTTCCATTCAAGGAGGATTTGGGTCTTTCTTATGTCCCACCTGCTTGTCCTGAACACCCCAAAGCATCTCCAGCCACATTATGTGTCTTCCTGAGCATGAGCTGAAGTGCTGGGGCTCTGCTGCCTGTATTGACCAGTCCAATGGTGCAGGTATGAACCAGTTTGGATGGACACACCTTGATTTAAATATCTCACTTTTGTATTTTGCTTTCAAAACACAGGAATTTTGCTCAAAATGTTACAAAATACTAAATAAATAATGAATAGCCCATCCAAATCACCATCAAACTGATCATCCAGTGAATCACTCTGCTTTTGCCTGAGAGAGTTCATGGTGGATTATTTATCATATTGGTATTTATTATAAGCCCTGCCAAAGGAGTTAAAATCAAAAACTTTTGAAAATTCATAAGAAATAAACAAAAAAAATAGGTTTTTGTTTATTACAGCAATGACGTTATTACAGTGATGGTGTTAAAAATGCTGTATGTATAAGGGAAAAGTCCAGCCTTAACCATGGTGAGCCCTAGAAAACAAATTTGGAGACAATAACATGGCACGGCATAGAAATTAATAGTTTCACTGTCAGGCAGAGATGACAGAGATAAGAACTGTTTGCTCTGCCAGTTGTTCGCTTCTTCACTGTCAATAATCCAAATATATTTGGGGGAATCCAGATGAAATATGAATTCCTTGGTGCATACAGGACTCCAGGCACTGATGTTGGTTAGGGTGCTTCTAGTCCAAGACAGTTTTTTTTCTTGCTTTTTCTTTTTCTGAGCTCAGAATTGCCTCTTTAATGTTTCATTTGCTTAGTTTTACTGGCAATGACATGGTGTGACAGAACGGAATGGAGTATCAAATCAACATCCATTCAAAGCTCTGCACTATTAGAATCCTTTCAAAGCATAGTCAAGCCAATCTCATTTAAAACTCCGCCCACTTCAAATAGCTGAGGCCAAAGGAACTGCTGGAGTTGGCATGGGACAGACTAAACAAACTGAATTCACGTTCCTCTCACCTTTGTTTCCTTGGAAAGTCACCAAGTACGTGTTGGTCATGGCCAGTGAACAGGAACACGGAGCTCTGCAGTGCTCCCAAGGCAGGTGTCTCCTGGAACAAGTAGATTTTTGATTCCCAGCAGCAGGAACAAATTATCCAAAAGACAAATAGTGAGTCCAGGTTAATGTGATTTTTGGGACATACTTACACCAATAGTTAGTTGATCCAGCCATGGGTGATTTTAATTTGCTCCTTCCTTCATCAACAGGAATGACACACAATGTTCACTGGTGCATTTGATGCCACCATTCCAGAGAGATTCCAGCCAAAAAGTTGTGTGTTCCATGCCTGTATTTTCAGTCACTCAAAGGGAAAATATTCAATATCATGCATACTTGAAAGATTTGCAAATAAGCTTTAATCTACTCTTCTAGTGTTGTACTTTGAAGTGTCTCAGCGTGAATGTGGTGGTGGTTTTTACTCACAAGGTCATTCACAACACCTGGGGAAAAAGCATTTTTCATCAGGAAGCCTCTTGTTCCAACCATTCAGTAATTCTCTCCTTATGGTCTTGGATTTCTGGGAAAACGTGATTACCTTCAACCCTCAGATAGGTTTGAAGAATAATTTATATATATTTTTTACTTGTAGATAAAGATTGTAGAAAATCACCGGATTAGCATCAGTGATCATATTTACTGTAGAAAGTGGAGTATAAAACTAAAGTTTTATTCCAGAACACAGTGAAAACTTCTCTGTAGAAGCTCTCTGTTCTTCTCATCCTGCTGATAGATTTGAACCTGCTCAGCAAGTATCCTTATCTTGGATGTCTCCAAAAGGTTAGTAGTGTGAAGAAAACTCAAAGACCTCTGTCCACCATTATGTCCAGTGTGGGCTCATCTGTTTCTTTTCTATCTCTCTGTCTCTTGTGTCCCCTGGAAGGGTTAAGTTTCCAAAAGAAGTGTTTGATTTTGGTCCTTGGTTCATGCCGTATTTAGCACAAAAGGCTCATATTTACTTCAGCAGTGATACCTTCCATTGCAAAGAGCTTTGGAAAAATTCCCTTTTGGAAGTGCAATTAGAGCAAGAGAGGAATGAAGTGACTCAGAACACCTTGTTTAGAGTTGGCAGGAAAAGGATGCTGGGATGGAACTCTGAGATGCATCAGCTGTGGCTGTAGCAGTGAAGTGAATTGAGTGGGAGCGTGTCTTCCCAAAGGTCACATCCCACTTGGCCTCCAGAAGTGCACAGGCTTCTCTTGGGTCATTTGGCACTCTCATGTCTTCTACAACCACAGTAAGACAGCTCTGCATGTCTGTTTTTTAACAACGGAATTGTCCCCTCTTTACACCCAAATAGAGTCTACTGACTGTCAAAAAGTTCCTGAATATTGCACTGTACTGAAAAGAGCGAGAAGCAGCCCCGGTGTGGATCTCCGAAAATGAGGATCCCACACCCAGATGGAGCACTGTGAGCACCTTGAGGTGCAAGACGAAACCTGGAGTTCCCAAAGGAATTGTTCTGCACGTAGCTTGTTTAAGTGGTCACCACCAGATCTCCTGGGAGATGAGAAAGGTAAGGAAAACTGCTGCTCACTTTCTTGTTTTCTTTTCCCAGAATGGTTTGAGAACCTTGAAACGAGATGAGTACTCTCACATCCTGGCCCCATGCTGAGAGCTGCCTGGGCAGTAAGTCCTGATGAAGGGATGGATGTGGGAGCTGTCACATCCAAGAGGCTGCTCTGGGAGGACAAGAAGCATTTGGACAAAGTTCTCAGGAACATGGTGGGTTTCTTGGGGCTGGAGTTGGACTTGATGATCCTTGTGGGTCCCTTCCAACTCAGGATATTTTATTATTCTACTGTAAGTCTGTAGCTTTGTCTTTTGCTTGTTAATAGATTTTTGATTCAGCCCTTCCTATGATTCTCTTTGACTGAACACTTCAGAAACATGTACTGAAAGGTGAAGCACCCAGACATGCAGGTAACCTTAAACATGTGGCAGCTGAGTGAGGATGCAGGACAAAGAGCAGATGAGTCACTGCTGAGGAGGGGCTTTTTGACATTTGGTGTTGCTTTGTTGGGTAGAAAACGGGGCTACTTTTGAAAACACCAATGAGATCATTAATTCTGTTATCCTGCTCAACCTCCTTCTGCTCCAGTCTTGGTTACTGTTCATAAGACTTGTAAGGCTTGGTGCATCCGTGCACCTATCCCAGCTAACAACCTCAAATGGTCTCCAAATACCTATTAATGACCTTGTTGCCCATACAGCAAAAACTTGATTTAAGAAAATTCCTGCATTTATTTCAGTCTGAGTGATGTTTGTCCATTGAGATGCTCCTAAAGGGGATGCCATTCCCATAACCTTACTTTGTAAAGAAATTTCAGAAAGGAAGAAACATGGAGCTCTTCGAACAGAAGAACAGTAACTTGAGCCTTTAACTGAACAATCTGACAGTAAAACACCATTGAAAGATGGGAATGGAAAAGAGGAAAAAAATGTTTAAAATGTATTTCTTCTTCTACCTGAAAAACATTGAACAATGGAATCTTCAATGTCCCACAGGGACTTTTTAAAAGGGCATGTAGTGACAGGACAAGGGTGAATGGCATTAAACTGACAGAGGGAAGGTTTAGATAAGGCATTAGGAAGACATTCTTTTCCATGAGGGTGGTGAGACACTGGCACAGGTTGCTCAGGGAAGCTGTGGAAGCCCCACCCCTGACCAGGTTGGATGGACCTTGGAGCAGCCTGGTCCTCTAGTGGAAGGCATCCCATGACAAGGGGCCTGGAATTAGTTAGTCTTGAAGTTCCCTTCCAACCCAAACCACTGTGACTTCTACCTGTCCCTTGAAGAAAACAGCATTTAATTACACCATTTCAAGATGTCATTTTCTCTAGAAGAGGGAACACAAAGCTCCTGGGTGCTGTTGGAAGACCTTTGTTGAGCACAGGCATGGTAAATGATAAAGGGCTTAAAAACAACAGAGGCCAATCAATAACAAAGAGGAGGATAATCACAGGCAAGCACCTGAAATATTTAATTACAAGCTGAACCTCCTTTTGTTTAGAGACAATGTAGATTTGTGGCACTGAACTTGGTGCAAATTGCCACGGTGTCTTTCCGATGCCCATTGGGCCTGAGTTGAACAAAGTGATGGACAGTTCAATTTACTGAGTAAACCAAGACCTCTTCTGGAATTTTAGATGCTAATCTTCTGATTGAACTCAATTTCCAGGGAGAGTTGCCCTACAAAGTTTGCTAATAAGAATTGATCCAGCTATTGATAAGGATTTAAAAGGTTGATGCAGGATCTTAACAAGTATTGAATTTAACTGCTCCCCAGATGCTGTTAAAGGAAAAGTCTAAGACTGTTTCGGGCCTGTTGAAAAATTAATAAATATCATCTCTATACTAAGTGACATCTGATATATTTAATTAAGGTCAGGGCACAACCTCCTCATGTTAGCAAGTTGCTGATGAAAATCTGAGATGTGAGAGAGGAATAAAAAGTACATGCCATTGATGTGTATATTGAATCACACAATCAACCCCATTATCCTTCTTTCAGGAGGAATTCCTTCACAGAAAACATTGTCAGGCACTGGAAGGGGCTGCCCAGGGAGGTGGTGGAGTCCCTATCCCTGGAGGTGTGTCCAAGGAATGACTGGATGTGGCACTCAGAGCTCTGGGCTGAGTGACAAGGTGGGGATCAGGCACAGCGGGGACTCGATGCTATTAGAGGTCTTTTCCAACCTAAATGATTCTGTGATTCTGAAGGTTTTAAAACTGTAGTTCAAATTTTGAAAATTCTGAAGAAAAGGATGCCTGGAAGGTACAGCCCCTGAGAGGCTTGGGGAAGATCTCAGGTGTAACCCAGCCCAGATGTGTCAGTGTTATCATGGCTTGAATTACTGTAGGAGTGCCAGGTGCCCTCCATGCCATAATTAGTGCTTTCTTGTGTTGGAGTTTACATGTACAGAAAGCTCAGAACCTTCCCTTCCTGAGCTTTTGGAGAACAAGGAATCCACCAACATGATTCCCTTGGCACTGTGGAAGTCACACACAGGCACTTGGGTGTTTATACCCAGAGGTGCAACGGGACAAACTGTGGACAGGCTTGTTGTTCTCAACAGCCTCCCAAAGGGGTCTGCAGGGAGCTGAAATATTCTCTTTCAAGCCTTAAATCCCTTACCTGCAAGCAAAATGTTCTGATTTCCCAAAAGCTTTAACAATTCCATGTCCACTCTGGCAGCTCAGTCTGCGGAAAAACCTGTGGATTTGTCAGCAGCTGGTTTTCAGAGAGTGAGTCAGTGCTCCCTTTGTCTGACTCTTCACTGGTGTTGGAAAATGTTGCTGACTGAAGGAGAATCCTCCACATCTACATGTTCTTTGAATACTTCCAGGGATGCTGATTCCAGCACTTCCCTGCACAGCCTGTTGCAAGGCCTGACCAGCCTTTCCTAATATCCGATATAAACCTCTCCTGGCACAGCCTGAGGGTGTTCCCTCTTGTCCTGTTGGTTGTAATCTGGGATTACATTTGGCAGCCCAGGAGAACTCAGTAGCACTTTTTAATTCTCATTTATTATTCCTAAAACACCTGGGGAAGGGGAACTGAAGAAAACTCACAGGAAAAGAAAACACAAAGCACCTTTCCTTTGTTGAAAATCAAGACAATTCAGATGTCAGGCTGGTATTACTGATTTTTTTAAGAGCTTCCTTAATTAGTCTTACATTAGAAGGCAGTAATTAGCATGTGTATGCAGGGAAGTACTAATCACTTCATCAAAAATCTATTTGGTTGAGATTAGATTCAACATCTACCATTTTTTCTAAACCCTAAACTCATTAGAAGCTCCGTGTGGACCTTCATATCCCTAAACCAGAAAGTGAGATTTGCTAAATCTGGTGGAGAGCTGCAGAGGCACAGCCAACACTTGTATTCCAGAGTTCCTTGATACTTATCCCACATAAACTGAGTGTGACATTCATCCAGCAATTCTGCATCCAGCCAAAACAAAGATCCAAAGCACCCAAAAGATCTCAGGGGATGGACACCAGTTTCTGTAATAATGATTTTTCTCTTTATCTTTTATTCGAGGGATCTGTAATGGCCAATCTTCTCAGAGTCACAACAAACAATGTTTACTTTGGGAAGGATCAAATTGGATACACTGAGATGAAAAAACAATCAATTAAGGCTACAAAAATCTTTATCAGTTGATGAAAATAGCACTGAAGAAACAGATTTATGGATGGCCTGTTAACAGATTTTCCCCTAAAACATTTTTCTGTAATACACACATGGACAAATTGTGTCCTTTTGGTGCCAAGGGAGAATTTTACCCAAGTTATCACATTTATTTTCGCAGCCACACAATTTATTCCCACAAAACAATGGCACTGCTCTGCCATGACAATGTGCTCCAGTAAAAGAAGACCACAGTGTTTTTTGTTTATATATATATTTAAAACAGTTTCAGCAAGTAAGTAATTACAGATTTATAATAACTGGCATTTTTATGCTTCCCCCTTTGAGTGACACAAAAAGAGATTAAGGTGCTCAGAGAAGACCAAAGTGTGGGAAAACTTTAAAAAGACAGTGGAGAGAGGAAGGTTTTATTCGCAGAAAAATCTCTATTGTTCCTTCTTGAGTAGTTATTTCCAAATCCTCTTATTTGAAGCATGAAACCACTGGAAAATAAAAGAGGGAATTCCTCTTTTTATACAATGTCATACCTCTGGATGTGACTGTTCCTTGCCTTGTAGATGAAAATGTACCTGGGTAAGGGCTGAAGTGATTTGAGAGCAGTTTATGGAGAATTCAGCCACCTGCTGGCAGCAGATTTAGGGCTTGGGGTTGGGACTTAACATTTAAGTCTTGTTTATGCAACATCCTGCTGATGTATCCATTAAAAACTCTCATAAAGATTAACTTCCCAAAGTGTTTTGGAGATTTAACTGTGCACAGCACCTGACATGAAGGTGTCCTCTGTTCTAAAAGTGCCTTAGGAACAATCACATCTCTATCTTAGTTTTCATCATCCCCTTTTCATGGGTCCTTGAAGAAAAGAGGAAGGAATAGGAGGTTAATATTTCAAAAATTGCTGAGATCTGCTGTGGCAAAACTTCATATTTCACAATTTTACATGTAAACTGATCTGTTACATCTGCAGGTGCATCTTCCTTCCCTTGCTTTGAGGCAAGAAGCCCCTACTTTCCCTTGTCCTAACACTTCTCTGCTTTGTATTTTTTGCTAGTTAAGAGCATGTTTGCCCCAGGCTTTCACCGGGGGGTTAATGTTAATACATAAAATTGGAAAAAATTAGATAATGGTACTTCCTGCCGGCACAAGCACATATTGTTTGTCAACCCTGAGATTTTGAGAAGCCTTGTGTGGGTTGCAAGAGTGAGGAAAAGGGGGGGGGGGGGTGCATGAGAAGATTCCCATACACTCCCCTGCTCTCCAGCCAGTTCCCTTCTTCACCAGCAGCAGGGATGTCTTTGGGAATTATCAGCCCTTGTTCTGACTGTCCCCATCCAAAGCCTCTCCACCGAATTGCCTTCAAACAATGCCCGAACTAAAGCATGAAAAGAGGGGTGGACAACAAGGTGGCAGGCAATGGTTCCATCAACACAACAGTGAAATGAGAGGGGAATAACCCACAATTCATCCTTGTTGGAGCTCACTGCTGCAGAATGGGAGACCTTGTTTGTGATCAGCACAACCCTAGTGCTTGTGAAGCAAATAAAAGCTCCCTGGATTTTGCTCTGCCTGGGTCCTCACTGCCCTCTTCCCTGGGTAATTTAAGCTGCTGTTGCTCCAGCCCACATGGGTTTAATGCACCAGAATGGGAAACAACCTTTAATGCAATGTCACAGAAAACAGTTTTCCACTGAGAGGTTTCTATTTTGAGGTTACAAATCAAGCTGAACCTGTTGGACTGGTGTTTGCATAATCCAGCTGCTGCCAGAATGGAGAGTGAGGACGAGGCAGGAGGTGACTGGGTAATGACATTCACTGGATGAAGAAAAGGAGATGGGGCTGTTGTGCCAGATAAATTTAGGCACTGCAGGAATATGGGAAATTAAGAGAGGGGTGAGCGATTGAAATATCTGGGATATAATTCAACTGCAAAAACATAAATATCTGTGACGGGTGTTATATATCAGATGCTTCTCCGGGATTCCCTTTGGACTCTCTAGACCTGTGAATGAGGACTAGAGACAATTAATCTCATCCTAAAACAGACATCCCAAATGGGCCCACAGGGCTGCATCCTTTCCCCTGAGTGCTACAGGGACTGTAGGCTGCCTGATCCATGGGTAAATGCCTGTTGCAGATGGTGACTGATACATGAGCTGGATCTAACCACTGTAATCAGCATGCTTTAATTAATTAAAGGAGATGAATAAGCATGTCATCTGCTAGGAATATCTGGGTACAACCTCTGCTTCTCTCCATTCAGTGTACGTGAAACCCAGACTTTGACAAGCACGGGCAGCAGACAGCTTAAAACACTTATGGTTGTCTTAAACTTTGCTGTGTGTGAATAACTCTTGGGTGTCATGATTAAATGGGTCTCTGAGCAACTTGGTCTGGTGACAGGTAGGAACTAGATGATCTGTCAAGTCCCTTCAAACTCAGGCCATTCTATGAGCCTATGAGTCTATGATCACACAGAGGTATGATTTCAGGTGCTGATCTGACACAGCAATCAGAGAGTTTATGTTGGTTCAGACACTGCAAGTTTTCTGGGGAAAAGGGATATTGCAGAGAACATCATTATGAGCTATGGCTGAAGTTCATGAGAAGTTGTCAGAGGTATGTGCTTTTATGACCCTGGAGACAAATTCATGCTGCAAAACAATACAAGGACATATCTTTGGTGACTTCTGGCTAATGGGAATGACTGATCAATGAGAGAGGACAGCCCTGTCCTCAAAGGCCATGAACAGCCTGTGACCCTCTTCACAGTCATGAACAACAAAGAGTAGTTAAAAATTTAACTAAGAATCTTCTTATTTCAAAACAGGTACTAAGCTGAGGAACGGCTCCTCCTCAAGAGATTGTTTTTAATTAAACAGTTTGCTTTCTCCCTCTCCTTTGTATTTTTATTTTTACTTTTTTTAATTACCAAACAACTTGATGAAGTCCAGCCTGTTGGGAAGAGAGTTGCTCAAGTGACAGAGCACAGTGTGTGGAGATGGAGGGAAATAAAACCAATCCTCAAAACCTGGTTTTAATAAAGCAAAACATTCCTTCAGTGTCAGCTGGATAATTAGTAACAGGGACAATTTCTCCCATGCAAAGTAATTATCAGGAGCAAGGCCAGAGGGCACCTCACGTATCCCATATAATAAACATCCTTTGATATCATAGTAAAGGTAACCAGGTGGAGAAGCTGGAAGGATAATCTTCATTGTCAACTGTTGTGTGCAGGCTGGCTCTGGGGTGAAGGACACATTTCCCATGCTTCTGGAGGAGGGACATCTCCCAGGGCAGGACTCAAACAGAAGCAACTAATCTGGCAGGAGGTGTCTGCAAGTGGTCCTGGAGATGCACATCCATGAACATGCCAAGATGCATTGGATTCCTGATTTCTAAATTACCTGCTGTCACCAGTCATTCAGATCACAGAATCATGGAATTCCAGAATGCTTTGGGTTGGAAGGGACCTTACAGATCATCCAGTCCCACCCCCTGCCATGAGCAGGGACACCTTCCACTAGCCCAGGTTGCTCCAAGCCCTGTCCAACCTGGCCTTGGACACTCCCAGGGATGGGGCAGCCACAGCTTCTCTGGGCAACCTGTGCCAGGGCCTGCCCACCCTCACAGGGAAGGATTTCCCATGGACTGAGCTGGCTGCAGGCTGGAATTGCATCCCACGAAATGCCAGTGAAGGACATCTCTGCTACGTGCCATAATTAACTCCCAGCCATCACCACCTGTCAGGGTCCTTCTTTGACCTTTAAAGTCACACCTTTCAGAATAAATATTTCATATAATAAATGTGTTTCTTCGCTGTGCAACAAGAGCACAGACCCTGATAAACCTCTGAGCTTCCCTGCCCAGATTCAAAGTGGCAGATTGGGCTCAACATTTCCTCAGTACAGTCTCATATGCTCAGTCAACAAAAAGGTTTTAACAATAAGACACAAAGCCTACTTGGTTATAGATATCCCAAGCATGTTGGAGTAAATCTGGATCCAACTTAAATAAAAAAGTGTTATTCCACTGCCTTCAAAGGGAGATGAAAAAGCCTGAACTCAATAATTCACTGCTAAATGAAGATAAACATCAGTGATGCTGAAAAGGTATTTGTATTTTCCAGCATTTATTTTTGAGGAATAAAAAAATTCTAATGTTTAGTTTTAATTTTTTACTTAAATAACTAGAGATTTAAGTATTCTTTTTCCCCCTCCAATTTCCACACAGCTAATTTTAGTTGTTATTTTTTTGAGAAGGTGGAGTTAAAGCTGCATCTTGAATGCTGAAATAGAGCTGTTTTTCACAATTTCTGATTCACTGCAGATGGCAAAAAATTTGTGTTCTAACTTGAAATCAGAGAAGAGTTTTCAAAATCTTCAGTGTAGCAATGGAATCTGTTGTTCACCTGGCAACACAGTGATGCCTTTGGAATATGCAGTGCTGAGCATACTTTGTACAGGTTGCATCTGGAGAAAAGTAGTTAAAGCAACTCTGAAGGTGCAGTTAAAGTTATTCAGAAGTCTGAAATCACTGGAAGCATTTGGTTGTGTAACCTTAGTTTCCATTTCTATCTGATTAATTAGAATCCCACGTTATTTTTTGACTGCATCAGTACTTTTCATTCAGCATATTGATACCTTTCACATGGGCAGCAAAACAGCACTGAGTTTTACATCTCTATTGCAATAGCCCTCTGCTTAATTTACTGAACACTTCTCAAACCCTCCAAAGTCTGAAGGCAGAAGTGTATTAATTTTTCCCGGTTCTGCATAAACATGAGTGGAATTGTTTTCCTCAGCCATGGATCACTGATCCACTTATAGGTAGGGAACGGAAACTTGGAGAACTTCAGATGAATTAAAAAAATAAATTAATTCAGTTCTTTGTCTGATAGGCAAAATATTAGATATACTAGTGATGTCAGAGACCCCATTAGCTGAGCTGGTCACCCTGGATGCTTGGAGAGGAACAGGCTGTTTAAAAGATGACTCTTCTGACATATTTTAGGACACCTTGCCTTGCACACCTTGCCTTAGGACACCCACTTTTGGACACCCTGCCTCTGTGTCTCTATGCCCTATACCTCCACTGCCTCTAAAAATGACTTTTATGCTCACTTTTTCAGATATAGAGATTTTCAGATTTATGCCAACATCTGTCCTGATGAATCCAGCCTAGTGAAGGAAAAAAGCACCCTGGAGTCTGTGTGCCTACACAATCCTGATTCACCCTCAGTGGGGTCCACTGTGGGCACTGAATATGTTCAAACCCAGAACGTGAGACTGGTGGCAGGTCCTAAGCTGAGGATTCAGTGAAGTCTGACTGTCTTATCACCCTGCTTTCTTCTCCAGATTAATTTGAAGCCTTGATAAAGGAGGAAGACTATGATTGCTGAATCTAGGCACTAGATTTGGTGCCCAGAGCAGTTTTTTAGAAGAGTTGCCTTTCAGGCCATGGAAATGAGAAGGTATTTTGTTCTTTTCTTGTGAGTAAAGGATTCCCAGCTCTGGAGAGCACAGTGCCAAAACCATTTCCTTACAGTGTGATGTGCTGATGTCTGGAGAGTTTAAACCATGTCACTCTCACACCTTTAGTCTATTTTGTCTTATCAACAGCTTCATTACAACTCTTACAGCACTCAGAGGCATTTTAGTCTTTGTTCTGAGGTGGCAAATTTTCCTTATATATTACAGATGGAGCTTTCATGTCCAACAGCAAATCTGGACTGTGTTATGGGAAGATGTAGCTCAGGTCTGTACAGAGAGTCAGGTTCTTTATGCAGTCAGCAATGCCAAGGAAGTGCCTTTAGTCTTTGCTACTAATTCTATTCCTGGTTTTAGACCTGGTGAGGATGATCAGCATAAAGTGCCAAGACAGAGTTCACATCACTTTCCTTGGAATAAATATCTGTATTTCCCATTGAGATACACACTACTCCTTTATTTGAGTGGTTCAACCAAGCCAACAAGAGCACAGGAAAGGGCAGGTGTTCCTCCTGGGAGGTGCTGACACATGTCCAGGACAGATGTCCTCAAAGGATGTCTCAGAAACAGAAGAGCTTTTTGTATTTTCTGGCCTCAAGCTGAGCTGACAGCAATATTTAGGGTACATCTCAACATTCATCTTCAACAATTCCTCACCACTGAGCTCTTCTACCCCTAAATTCACTTTCCTTCGGAGTGCCAATCCCATGGTGGTGAAAGCATCTTCAGGGTATATCTTGCCTGTCCCAAATTTACCTCTGCCAATGAGCAGCTGGCATGGATGGTGAGCTGCAGAAGGACTGGAAGTCAGGCATGGGGAAATGTGGGATTGCTGGGAATGTGGATGGCTGCCAGCACTGAGAGATGTGCAGTTACAGTGAAAATTATGTGTAAATTCAGGATCAAGACTGCTTAAGCTTATTTGAGCTCTTTGTATAAAATCAGTATATATAGATATCAATAATTGTATAGATTCAGTACCACCAGTGGTATAGGAACCTTCTGGTTATGGAATTCTGGTGATGTTTCCCTCCTGGAATGGGGAGACTTCACCCTAGACATTTATTTTTAGTGCATGCTAAAAATTAATCTAAACCCACAAATACATTCATTGGTCTCCAGAGCTACTCTCGTTTACTGTTCGGTGCAGCACCAAGCTGTGCCTCACACAGAGTGTCCCTGGCATCCTGACACCCTCCAGCCTTCACAGGGCTCTGACTCTGTCCACACCACACAAGCTGATGGTTCCAGAAGCACTGCCCTGATCCCCTGTGGGAGGACAAACCTCCAGGTTCCTGGTGGACAGCACTGAGCCAAGGCTGTGTCACAGAAGCAAAGCCCCAGAATGTTTCCTGTAAAATTCACTCTGTGGTTATGTGAAACCCTTTTTTGTAACTTTCAGCTGCCTAAAAATAGCTGTTGAGCTTTGTCACTGCCATGCCTGAGGCTCGTTTCCCCATGAACCTCTTTATGGCCTTTCCTTGACCTCTGGTCTCTCCTGCCAGCACTATTTGATGCCATCAATTGATCTCTCTGCCTAACTGGGTGATGGAGCCAGAGAATTCATCACACTCATTTTCCATGCCCAAGGTCAGATGGAGCCCCATAATTACATGATATTTACCTGATAAACATTTGTGGCCTCAAACATTAGTTATTAACACAGGAGGTGGTTGGTATTTATATTAGAGCACTAATTAAATGCTAATTTCTAGTACAGTCGTGTGTATGACCAAGAGCACGGAATCATTCATGGAAGTGACATGTTCCAGACAGCAGAAATATTTGCTGGAGGAATATTCCTTCTGATGGTTTTCTTCCTATTCCCTTTATGGCAAAACAGTCGTGTTCTTTTAATTGAGAATAATCTTATTTGTCTCTCCACGTTCTAAATCATAAAGAATATTTGTTTCTGTAGTGTAATTGCTTGAAACACTAACACAAAAACCATTTCAAGGTAGAGTGATTTTGCTGGGGTCTATTTGGCTATTCATAACATAACTGGGAGCTAAAACTGTGCCAAGAGAAGAAAAGGAAGGGGCAGAAAACCACTAAGGGAAAGGAAACACGATCACACATGGGGTTTTTTCTCTAATAGAAGTTGAAAAGAGGCAAATATTTAGCACGGCAGGAGAGAAGAGCCCACAATTGTCTGTTCCATTGGCCCAGGAGGGTGTTTTTACAATGGGATTACTCACGGAGTAAATTCTGGATCACACTTACCATTCATTAGTTGATTTCCTCCCTCACTTTGATTGAAATATCAGAGCATGGGTGTTTATCTAGCCATGCTCTGGAAAGGCTTTGCTGGTGTCACTCCTGGGACACCCCTGGAGGATGGGCTGTGTTGAGCACACACCAGAACCACACAGCAGGGCCTGCAAACTGCTCACACTGAACTACTCTCCAAGGACACTCAAGGGAGTCTCAGTCTTGGTTAATCACCTTGGAAAAACGCTGTCTGAGGTCAGAAGGTCCAGTTCTCACCTGTGCTGACAGCTGAATCCACCCTCAGAGGCTGATGAAGCCTTGCACAGGAGGTGTGGTTATGAGCTGCTGGTTGTGGGGAATTCTGCTCTGTTTGCATTGTCAACATCCTTTTTAATATCTTTTTTTGGCAGCACCACAATGCATATTTTCACTGACTTCCTATTTCTAAACAAAAGGTATTGCTTGGTCCACACCCCCTGCAGTATTTGCAGGAGTGGTGGAGTGTGTGCCTTTTGCTGCTGGGATATTTCCTTTGACATTCTACAGCTCACCTTGCAAACCACAAACTGATGGAGCTTTTTATATCCCTAAAACAGGCATCCAATTTTACACCACGGAGTTAGAGGGGTGAAAATATCTGAGGGTGATATTTGGAGTTGAAAAAAAGCACTACATCGGACATTTAAAACTCCAGGTAGGATCAGGCAAAGCTTTCAGTTTTTCTTGGGGAGAACACTGTAAGTATCCTAATTATTTCATGTTTGCATAACAAAAGTGTAAAACACTGTGTCAGCTTGGGAAAAACTCAGGGATTTAGAAAGGCAACTTATAGTCATCTATTTTAGAGTCAGATCAGAGTCCTTTGGTTCCTGCCCTTATTCATGTAAAATATTGAGAGGTTTTGCTCCTGGAAATCTGGAGCTCTTAAGCGCAGCTCAGTTAAGTGCAGCCTATCTTGCAAAACAAAGATATTAATCACTGACCTTCAGCAATTAATTATAATCCAGAAAATGATTAGTTTATATATTGGCTGTAGTGGGGAAAAAAAAAAAAGCCATTTTCAATAAGCATAGTCAAGTAAAGACATGTCATTTCCTTAGGAGCATCTCATGATGCTGGACTGAATTTCTTAATTATATCTAATTAAAAGAACACCTCATCTGTGACCAATAAAATCCAGGAGCAATTTTCTATGTCCTGGTGATTGAATGTGTTTGTGCAAGGAAAACAAAAGTGAGGGAGGTGAATTTACTTAACATCAGTGTGAGTAAATAAAATATTCCTTGTCAATATACCTAATTTTATTTTATAATCAGGCCTAAAATTAGGTGTTGAAAGCTTGTGGCCAAGTCTGTTCTTTGCCTTGCTTGAAAACAGTGTGGGAAGGGCTCTCTTATTTTGGGTTTGCATTTATGTTTCTATTGCAAGAGATTCACAGGTCCCCCCATAGCTATTGAAGCAGGTAAATATTCAACAGTGAGGAAGAAAGACCATGATGAGAAGATTTAAGTGTGTTTCCAAGAAGTTAAATTCTTTGTCTAAACAGATATAGCTGGATGAAAGGCATTTGGTTTTAGAAGATTTGGCTGGTGGCTGAGAGGCAGACTGGGCCAGAACAGGGTAGTCACAGCATCCTGTAATTGCTATGGTTGGAAAAGACCTTTAAGATGAACAAATCCAGCCTTCAAACTGGCACCAACACCATGTCCCTCATCAACCCACATCCTCAATGGCCACATCTGCACTTCTTTTGAGTGCCTCCAGGGATGGGGACTCCACCACTTCCCTGGGCAGCTGTGCCCATGCCTGACCACTCTTCCAGTGAAAACAGTTTTCCTAATATCCAAACTAAACCTCTCTTGGTGTAACTTGAGACCATTTGCTCTTGTCTTGTCACTTGTTACCTGGGAGAAGAGACCGACCCCACCTGGCTGCACCGTTCTGTCAGGGAGCTGTAGAGAGCAATAAGGTCTTCCCTGAGCCTTTTCTTCTCCAGGCTAAACAACACCATGGTTGGAGGGTTGATCAACACAGATATTCTTGTCTCTGGAGTATCTCAGGGTTGCTCTGCTTCATCATGACACTCTTTTCCCTTGCAACATTCCAGATGATTTTTCAGTTTACTTCTTTGTGCCTTTTTTTTTTTTTTTCCTCTTCTCGTGTGCTTCATGTGCCCAGGTGTCCAAGAAGGCCAGTGGCATCCTGGCCTGGATCAGGAATAGTGTGGCCAGCAGAACCAGGGAAGGCATTCTTCACCTCTACTCAGCGCTACTACTTGAGTGCTGTGTCCAGGAAGGACATTGAAATGCTGGACCGTGTCCAGAGAAAGACAATGAGGCTGGTGAAGAATCTGGAGCACAAGCCCTGTGAGGAGCTGATGAGAGAGCTGGAGTTATTCAGCCTGCAGAAAAGGAGGCTTGGGGGTGACCTTATCACTGTCTACAACCACCTGACAGGAGGGTGTAACCAGGTGTGGGTTGGTCTCTTCTCCCAGGCAACACGCAGTAGGACAAGAGGGCACAGTCCTAAGCTGCACCAGGGGAGGTTTAGGTTGGACATAGGAAGAGGTTCTTCACAGAGAGAGTGATTGGGCATTGGACTGAGCTGCCCAGTGGAGTCACCATCACTGGAGGTGTTTAAGAAGAGACTAGATATGACACTCAGTGTCATGGTCTGGTTGACATGGTGGTGTTGGGTCAAAAGTTGGACTTGAGATCTCAGATGCCTTTTCCAACCTGGTTGATTCTGTGATTCTTTTTAGCCAGGTCAGGGTACTTGCCCATCTGCGCTGACTCAGCAACATAGCAGGCTGTCTGAAATGCTGATCTGGATGGAAATAACACTCCCAACCAAGGTTTTTAGGGCTGAGGAACTGCCTGCTGAGTCGTCACATGGAAAGCACCGATCCATGGAACAATAGCTGGCTGGAAACGGGCGAGCCTGTAATAGTGTCATGGACCATTCATTAGGCTGCAGGGAGTGCAAGGAAATAGGCCCCGAGGACAGTGCAATAAATGTCATTATAAGCAAACTCCAGCTGCTGGGAGGGGGGAACCAGCACCACAGAAAGAGGGGAAAATTGCTAATGTAATTCTGAGAGCTGCAAACCTGATAGAAGGACAAATCATGCCAAAAAAGTAATAAAGCTGAGATAATGCATTATTTATATGTGCTGGAGGGGAATATCCTGCATGTCCTTAAAGAAATACAAAAACCTGCTTGTTTTCAGGGTGTTATTTTCTGACTGAACACCCCTCCAGGCCTCAGTGCAACCCCAATTTTATGAAGAAATTTATAAGGCATATTTTTTTATTCTTATTTTTCTTACTAGTTGAGTGTGCTGGAATACTTAACACCTGGGACAATGCCATGCTTACCTTCCTGTTTCACTAAGCTAAGAGGAATTATTCCCCATAATTCCATCAGGCAATCTGTACCTATTAAGGTTTTTCCTTATGGGGAAAAAATCATATAAACCTTATGACAACTGGATTTGGGGTTTCAAAAAATAAATGTCTTTCCCTCTCTTCTCATTGTGGAAGGATTTTGCACCGAGCTGATCACTCAGTTATCCCAAAACAATGTTCTATTTTATGATAGCATGAGATTTCCTGGACATGGTTCCTACTATCTCTTAAATCCTTCCTGACAAACCTGACTTGAGTTCATAGAATCATAGAATGGTTTAAGTTGGAAGGGACATTAAAGATCATCTATTTGCAACCCGCTGCCACAGGCAGGGACACTTTCCGCTAGTCCAGATTGCTCAGAATTCCATCCAACTTGGCCTCACCACCCTCACAGGAAAGAATTTTTTCCAAGTATCTAATGTAGACCTACTCTATTTCAGTTTGAAGCCATTCTTCCTCGTCCTCCTTGAGTGGTTGGTGGTTGACAATTTTAAAAGAAATCATTTCAGGCTTTGTTTTATCCTTTCTTAACATTGTCAGCTTCTGCCAAAATGCAGAAACTGAGCCTAGATATGTAAGGTAATACTGAAAATGAGAAAAAACCCACAACATTTAGACCACTTATAATAACAATAGCCATTAATATGTGGAGGTTTATTGGTAGACTCAAGGGTTGGTATTGCCATGAAGGGAATTGTGACATTTGACATGGGGGGATGGATTTCTCTTGAGGATGACAAGTGAAACCAATCACTGCACCTCAATCAACTGCAGCAAGAGCCTGATGTGCTCAGAGCACTTGTGAATAATCCAAAATGCGGTGAAAACCCATCCCCCTGCAGTCACTCACAACAAGACAAACATTTAATCATCCCCATCATGTCTCAAAGTGAGAAATAAAGTGTGTAGGCTTCTGAAAGAGTCACTTTCTAGGAAAATGTTCCTTAACTTTCTCATTTCTAGTCTTGGCAATACCAGCTTTCACTCTTGTTATTTGTCTTCTGAATGAGCTGTAAACAAGACTCCATCAGTCCTTCAGTCACAGACAGAAAGTTTGAAGAAATTAAGGCCTTTCCACACTTAGGGTTTAAAGTCAGTTTTGCAAAGATCTGTGGTTTTTAAGCCACATGAACACATGAAAAACTCATCTTGTGGTCTCACTCACTTGTTTCTGTCTAAATAAAGGACCTGTGGTCTTTTGGCCACAGCCAAAAAGGCAACAGGGTCACACTGAATTCTGAACACTAAAAGGGAAGTAAAAGAGATTAAAATATTCCTGTTCTAAAACCTACTTAATCTTAATCCAGGTTCATGATTTTGAAGACCTGGTTTCAAAGTTCTAGCAGTTCTAGCAGTAACCCACAACTGTAATTTGAACATTAGACTCAAAAAAAGACACCCTGATCCATTGTCTGCCTAGTGGGGCTTTATTTACACAAAATACATATTTACACATATTTATTCAGTTCTTCTCTAGGGGATTATAGAGGTTTTCTTGTGCAAATTCAAAATTAAAAGCCAGATGTGACAAACCTTGAGGGATATGAAGAATTTTCTGCCTCTCGCCTTTAATTTCCTTTCATTCCTTTTGTTTATGTTTCTCTCCTTGTTCCTATCCCCTTCCAACTCTCACGTTGCCACTCAGAGTTTATCATTATCTTGACATTTTCCTTTGCCCTGCAGCTAGTCCTTCCTACCTGCCAGGCTTCATATTCCTCAACAGTGAAGTGAAATGAATGCATAAATAAAAATTCTCCAAGAGAGGAATAAAGTCGAGAACCTCGTTCTCATTTCCAATGAAGTCTGGCTCAGAGAAATATAAAGCTTCTTGAAGCCCCCCAAAGTTTAAACACACTTTTAATTTGAAGTGTTACAGATGAAGCACATCACACATCTGCTGGACTAGACTCCTCTTCTCCCAAAAGGACCAGGAGGAAACACGTGGAGTTGTTTGTGCAGGGAGTGCTTTCAGTGCTTGTGCCCACTGAAGAATAAAAACTGTGCTTGCAGCCTTGTTCTGAAGTGATTGTTACATGATCTGGGATATCAAGGAGATTGAAGTGATTTAACTTTGCAGTTGTGAACTGGGAAAAGCATAATAAAGTGTTGTTGCTGCAATGTTAATTAGTTTTTAATCTTCCCTGAGCTGACATTCTTATGGATCTGGTAAAAAAAAAAAATCCAAATCAAAACAAAACCCTTCACCAAAGAAACAAACAAACAAAAACCCCCAAAAAAGGAAGATAAGGAAGGAAATTCAGGCATGAATTATGGGCTAATACATCTAAGACAAATCAGCCTGGGTTTGGGGGCTTTGTGGTTAGCAGCAATGTCCCTCCAACCTAAATGCAGTCCTCTGAAAACCAGGTATTGATTTTAAAACAGTTTTTAGGGCTGAGTTCGGTCTGAGATCAAGACTTCTGCATTTGGGTGACTATATTTCGGTGTACATGTGGGCTGGGTGACCATCCTCCCAATATAGTAAATCTGTGCCAACACATCTACACGGGGTTAACAGATCCTACACAAGATACAGGAGATGTTCACTCACTCACCTGGTATTGCAGGTGGAGGACAGGTGGGTTCCCCACTCTCAGAGTCCAAAATGACATTGTGTGCTTTTGTTTGGCCATGGAAGCCCATCCCTGCTGACTGATCACCTCCTCCAACCCCACTGAATAGATCTCCACTGATTGTAGATGTAGCTGGTGCACCCATTTCACATGGATAAACCTGCAGGCACAGTCCTAAATTTGGATGTCTTCATCTTGAACTGAATCTCAGCCTCAGAGCGATTTGGCACAGGACCTGTGGGAAACACATGGAGCATCTGGCAACCAAGAGGGATCCTTTTGGCATCTCTGATGGCACCAGATGCCTTCATGGGACATCTGAATGAGCAGTACATCTTCTGTGGTCAGAGAAGGGAGATGTGCACTGCCATGGATCAGTCCATCCTGTCCTAAAACACACTTAACAACTTCCAGAGTACCTTTAGGTAGCCAGTTGAGACACCTCTGTCTCCTCACTGATCCTGCACATAAATGAAATATCTGGGTTGTGCCAAGCTTGGATGTAACTGGTTAAAGGAGATGAATCCCACCTCTGCTGACTCCTTGCTATGGCTTCAAGATCATCTGGGCTCTCCACTCTGCTGTCTTAGGACCTCTCTCTCCTCTCTCTGAGTTTGCAAAATCCATGTGGAAAAGCTTTCCAATGGTAGTAGTGAAAACATTCAGGAAAACCTCATTATTGTCACAGAATCCCAGAAAGGTTTGGGTTGGAAGGGACCTTAAAGATAATCTCATTCCAACTCCCCTGCCATCAGCAGGGACACCTTCCACTAGCCCAGGTTGTTCAGCCTGGCCTTGGACACTCCCAGGGATGGGGCAGCCACAGCTTCTCTGGGCACCCTGTGCCAGGGCCTGCCCACCC
>JAWWEU010000081.1:2236630-2252601 GCA_035583155.1 Acropternis orthonyx | reverse complement strand
TACACACACACACACACATATATATTTAATGAAAATTTGCCTTAGAGGTAGTAGAAATATTGGACTTTTTCATGACAAACTTGTTGAAAACCTCCCATCCAAAATGGCTTCAAAATTTATATAAGGGGAGGGGAGATATAAATATGTTGGTTGTTTGCTTTTCCTTTTGTAATAACGTGGCTGTTTTCCTGACTTTTATGTGCTACTGCACACTGGAAAAACAAAGCATCTAAAATATCATTAACCAGATATCAAACTAATCTAATTTAAAATTGCCTGAGAGTTTTGGAGACTTTTGGTTTGGCCTGATTTGGCTGGTTTTATTCTGTGTGTCCATTCAGCTCCATGAACAAGGCTCTGTGTTCGCACACTGAGCTCCCTTAGCAAAGCCACATCTCCACACAATGCAAAATGGTGCTTTTCAGGAATACAGGTTGTGCCAGGGGAGGTTTATATTAGATATTAAATACATTAAATGCATGAAAAGGGTTATAAAACATTGGAACAGACTGCCTAGGGAAGTGGCGGAGTCACTGTCCCTAGAAGGGTTTAAAAATCATGTGGATGTGGCAGTTCAGGACATGGTTTAATGGTGAACATGATTGGACTTGATAATCTTAAAGGTATTTTCCAACTTCAACAATTCTGTAATTCTAAGAGTGGTACTCCAGGACTTAATCCCTAATTCCTCCACTCCTGAAAGCAATCAGGCCACTTCCCTGTCTGCCACCATCTGTTTTGGAGGAAAACAAAAGGACACTGAGGATCAGTTAAAGGCTTTCAGAAAAAGTGGAAGCAACAAAGAAATTTGTGCTGAAGTGGATTGTGGTAGGATAAATTTATCAGGACAACAACTACACACTCCACTGTAAGGCTTGGCAGAGGAGGGAGATGGTGGGAATCTGACTGCTTGGAAATAACTAAATAACATTCAGAGCAAATTTCCAGAACCTCAATAAAAGCAGAGAGACCAGACCACTCATTGGTTCTGGAACAGCAAGTCCCAGGCAGGAAATAGGAGAGTGAGTTGGAAAATCACCAGGCAATAAAAATAGACAACTTCACCTTTCTGGGAAGCAAATAAGTTAACATTATAAAATTCCCTCCCATTTATTAAAATCTGTCTTCTGAGCTCTTGGCAATCTTTAGGCTTTCTTGCAGATGCCAAATTAATTGAGATTCATTTTTTGTAGTGGTGGAGGGGAAGAAGTCTCAGACAGGCAAAGAAGAACTGCACCTTTCAGAGAGGGTGGAATGCTGTGAATGTTCAGACAGACTTGCAGACAGAGAGCTGTCTGGTTGTGTTTCAGGCATAAAAGATCCTTGGATGAGACTCAACACAACCAGAACAGCCAAACTCCAGCACACCAAGGGCAGAACCCTGAATATCAGCTGGGCTGGACACACTGGGTACTGTTGGAGAGCAACTGGTGTCTGCTCACAACAGACATGTCCATCTTCTCACAGGGACAGCTCTTCTGTTCTGGTTTAAAGCAGGGCTTGAAAATAAAATACACACCTCTTGGAGGAAGCCCCAGCTCACAGAACAATGAGGTTCATCCTCATATGATTTAAGATCAGTGCCTGAGCAGCTGGTTTTGTCCCCAGGGTGGAGGCACCAGGATGGGATCCATGTCTACCCTTGATTTGAGTTCCTGTTTGTGAGCTGGTCTATGAAATGCAGTGGCTGAAAGGACAGACCTGCCTTCCACTCTGATGCAGCCCCCTGAAGGCTTTGGAAGAAAGCCAGTGTGGACATGGACACCCTGGGCTTATTTTTCCTCATGGAAAGGAAAATAAGGATATACTGATTTGCTTCTTCCCACTTTCTTGAGTGCAAGCACTCCCATTACTGGGGGTATCACACAGTACCAGATTTAAATCTACTATTTTCTGATAATTCCTCTCCTTCAAATATTCAATATTTAATAGTTTATCCCTCTATTTTGTTAGGGTTTTCTTTTTGGTTATTTGTTTTCTTATACTTCCTTTGATTTTTAAATAATCAAACTCACAATTTTTAAGCTAAACCTCTCTTAGCACTGTTCATATCTCAAACCCAAGCATGACAAATGTATTTTCTTCATTTTCCATTGAAATATGTATACAGTGATGCCCAGGACCAGCACTGCTGTTCAGATTCATCTCTCAAGGACAGACTTTTAGGAAAGATGGAAAAAGATGTTTCAATGCTAAGGCACAAATCCTCTGATCAGAAACTGGGTTCATCTCAGATATTGTCTGTCTAAGAGCTGGTGTTTGACATAATTTGGTTGCTGACTTTTTCCTACAGACAGTGATAGACATGGGGCTTTCCAAAAGGTCATTCTGTATCCAAAAAGGAGAATTAAAATGGTTGCTATAAATGATATTCTTTAGTTATCTCTCAATTTAGGGTGTGGGATACATCTGATTAGATATCTGAAATATGCACCCTAACAGGGACATGGTTTGGTGGTGGACTTGGCTATGTTGGGTTTATGGTTGGACTCAATAACCTTAAAGGTTTTTTCCAACCCAAATGTTTATATCACTCTATGATTCAGTGAATAGTTCAGATGGAAGGGACCTGCAGTGATTATCTAATCCAACTGCCTAACCACTAACCTGCAATTTTCAGAGGGAAGTGGGTAATTTTAGATGTCTGGTTGAAGTTTTAGGCCTAAACTTCTAATGGACTACATCCACAAAGACTAATTCCTCCTTAGCTGCCCAGGTCCTCATTTATTTGAATGAATATGAACCAGTTGGCTTCCATTATTCCAAATTAATCTATGGTATCTGAACAGCTAAGGAGAGACTAACAGTGCTGTCAGGCCTAAGAAACATGACCACTTTATTTAGCTAATACACAGCCTGCTGCACGTTATATTTTAGTTTAAGGCACAGACCTATTCTGCAGTTGTTAAAGTTCACTTGTTCAGGAGCTCGAGAACAGCAGAGAAATAAAGTAATTAAAAAGCTGATATAACTGACAGGTCCCTGTCAGCCCTCCCAAACCTATGCAACAACAATTACAGTATGCAAATGCTGATGATCCACATTAATGCTGTTCTCTATTAAATGTCAGAGAATGAAAAATGCATTGGATTATCATGGTTGCCTCACTTGTAATGATTTATCAAAATGCCACAGGGGTAGCTTGTGGACTAAGCCATTGATTCACTCCAGCACTGCAGGTAAAACAGACTTGCTTTCTCTGGTCAGCTGTGGACAAGAAAATGAATTCATTAATATTTTATTGTCTTTCTGAAATTTCCTGAAATTTTGTCTTATATTGCATTTAAAGTAAGAGATGGACATAAAATTTTCAAGCCTTTGAAATTGCAAAATCTGAGTATTTTTCATTTTATTGTGAACTGAGAGTTGTCTCAGTTTTGTTAAAGGACAAAGTGTGTGAATATTAACATATTGATGGTGGTTGATTGACCCAGGCTGATGCCAGTTGTCCACCAAAGTAATTCTAACACTTCCCTGCCCATCTGGACAGAGGAGAGAAAATACAGCAAAAGGCTCGTGGGTTGTGACAGGGGCAGGGAGAGATCAATCACTCAGCAATTGCCATCATGAGCAAAACAGACTTAACTTGGGGAAGTTAATTTAATTTATTACCCACCACAGAGAAGTGGGATAATGAGAAGTAAAATCAAACCTTAAAACACCTTCTCCCCACCTCTCCCTTGTTCCCAGGCTTAACTTCACTCCCATTTTCCTCTCCTGATGAGTAGTGGGACAGGGAATGGGGACTGCGGTCAGTTCATCACACACTGTCTCTGCCATTTCTTCCCCCTCCAGGGAAGGACTCCTGGCATTCTTCCCCTGCTCCAATGTGGAGTCCCTCCCATAGGGAGACACTTCTCCAGCCTGATTCTTCACCACAGGCTGCAGTTCTTCATGAACTGCTCCAGTGTGGGTCCCTCCCATGGGCTGTAGTCCTCTAAGAACATCCTGCTCCGGTGTGGTTCCATCCCATGAGATGCAGGTCCAGCATGGATCCCCCATCCTGCCAGAAACCTGCTCCAGGGTGGGCTCCTCTCTCCTTGAGTCCACAGGCACTGCCAAGACCTTGCTCCAGCACAGGCTTCCCATGGGGTCACAACCTTCTTTTGGGCATCCCCCTGCTCCAGTGTGGGCTCCTCCAGGGGCTGCAGGTGGGTCTCTGCTCCCCCACAGACCCCCATGGACCTGCAGGGGCACAGCTGCCCCACCATGGGCTGCACCTTGGGCTGCAGGGGACCCTCAGCTCCGGCACCTGGAGCATCTCCTGCCCCTCCTTCTGCTCTGCCCTGGGGATCTGCAGGGATGTTCCTCCCCCAAAACCCTCACTCCTCTCTTCTTCTCTGGATGTAATTGCTCCTGCACATTAAATCCTTTCCCCTTCTTAACTCTGTTAAGAGGTGTTGCCAGTGTCACTGACAGGCTCAGCCTTGGCCAGAGGTGGAGCTGCCTTGGATTCAGCTGGAATTGGCTCCATCCGAAATCAGGGAAGCTTTTGGCAGCTTCTCACAGAATCCAACCCTGCAGCCCCACTGCTACCAAACCCTGGCCACTCAAACCCAACACCCCTATCAGAACTTATTATTTTTCAGGCCAGTTAACATTTTAGGGAAGAGACAATGGGTAGCTGCTGCCAGACCCCACAGTCGTGAGGAGGAAGACACAAGTATTCTGTTGTGGTTTCATAATTAAAAAGAAGCACGTTCTGGGATCCACAGAACCAGCAAAAACCACATTTCAAACACAAACATTGGCTTAATACAGAATTGACTGAAAATTATATAAATTGGTTTGTAGTGTGTGAGGTTAAAGAATTCTAGTGAGAAAAAAATCCCCCAAACCCATAAAAACACCAAAAACAAAAGATCCCCAAAATCCCCAAAACGAATCTGTCAATTTTGTTCACTCTCCAGCTTTATAAAATTTTTCAAACAGAATGTCCTTTTGGAGACATGAGCGTGTATCAAATAGCTCTGATGTCCTTTTTCTTTAATAAACCAACCTAAATAAACAGAATTTTTTGTGCCTGTTTTAAAAGTTTAAAACCATGTCAAACAACAAACAAGAATATCTTTTGTTTTTCCAGTTTCACAGTTTATTTCTATGCCTTATTATTTGTTGTTTGACACAGATGGTTATAAACAAAGATCTAAAGAGAATTTTAACTCCTAGGGAAAAAAGATAATAAGAAATAAAATATATTCCCTGATCCTGAATGTTTTTTTTTTTTTTAAGGATGATGGATTCTGCCTTAGTATTTCTAACTCAGTAAGGTTTCTAATTATGTTACAGTAAAGATTTGGAGCTGGACAGTTTGAGGGGGAGAAATGGAGATGGAGGAAAGAATGAGAGATGAAAGAGAGAAAACTGCTTATGTCCCAAATTCATTGGAGTTCCAGTCTTGAGGGTTAGCAAAAGAGTACAAACTCTTAACATTAATGTCTAAATTTGAAGATTAATGTTATATTTATCCAGTCTGGTTTACAGATTTGTCTGTGATTCATCCAATATTGCAGTAGTTTTTTTTTTAACTTGAGACAAATGCTACTCAATCAGTTTGTATCCTGAGGGACTTGGAAAGAAATATTGTTTTATTACAAACCTGATGTGTTCCTTACAGCTCTACAGCTCTAAAATGTGGGATCACTCCTGGGAAATAATAAGATATTTGTCCCGGTTTGTTTTTGGGGACACTTGCCTTGGTACCTCTGGTATCTGGGTACGTGGTGTGTTGTATGAGAGACTGTTTCAATCTCCTATGAAACAGCATCAATCTTCCATGAAGGAATCAGTCATACAATTCATTCCAGGGCATTGGCTCTTCCTCCAAAAGAGGAGAACAATGAGGAGGAGGAGAAGACTAAATTAAACTAGAGAGACTCAATGGAACTTCTTGAGAAGACACAAGCTGGCCTTCCTCACTGGGGTGGGTGATGCCACCAGGGCCAGGATCAGCCACCACCCTGGTGGGCTCCCATCCCTGCAGTCACAGCATCCCAGATGGACAAGAGGTGCAGGTCACACCTGACAGGCCTAATGCGCAGAAACTTCTGTCTCCAGACCTATAATGTGGAAAATTGTGTCATCTTAGAGAAGAGGAGGCTGAGGGGAGACCCAGCCTCAGTCTGCAGCTTCCCCATGATGGGAAGAGGAGGGGCAGGCACTGGTGGCTTCTCTCTGTGACCAGTGACAAGACCTGAGGGAACGATGTGAAGTTGGGTCAGGGGAAGTTTGGGTTGGATATTAGGAAATGATTTTTCAGCCAGAGGGTGGTTGGGCACTGAACAGGCTCCCCAGGGCAGTGGGCACAGCACCAAGGCTGACAGAGCTCACAAAACATTCAGACAACACTCTCAGGCACATGGTGGGATTTTTAGGTTTGTTCAAGAGTTGGACTTGACGATCCTTTCAACCCAGGCTATTCTATGATTTTGTGATTCCCATATGCACATGCAGTGGTTAATGGTGTCACTTGACTACATTTTCTCCCAATTCCCCTTTCAAGTCCTTTGAACTCATGGCAACAGCCCTGTTGATCCCTTTGAAACAAACTGTGCACACAGACCTGTACATTCCACAAAATCCTACCTTGTGGGGGTAAGTGCCCTCTTGGAAGAATTTGTAACGAAGAGTTCGGACTTGATTTCACTTAGGAAGCCTTTCCTGCCTAAGAGTACTTTTCTAAAACAGTAGTTGGATGATGATTTTCTTTCCCTTCTCCTTTTGCATTCCAGAGAAAGATACAGTTTGTCTCTTTCTCTGGAATGGGGAAGAGATACACAGGTGCTACAGGCCGGTGCAGGGGAGGGGACCTGGAAAGGGGCAGGACAGAGAAGGTAAGAAGCCTGGAAGAGTTCAGGAGCTGTGTCTCTTTCAGGCCCAGTGCTGTGCAGCACTGCTGGTTTTCCTTTTTAAGTTTTTTTAGTGCTCTTGTCTTCAAAATAAATATTCTTGAGTCCTTTCCACTGCCTTGGCATTTTTGGAGGTACCTGTGTGTATCTTACTTTACATACCTGGATCTATCTATGTATGGATATATCCAGATCACATATGAATCATTTGGGAAACACTAAAGAAAGAAATAAAGACGCCAGGGAGTGTATTTCCACATAGTCATTTCCCATTCTTTCCTTTATTTGCCATGAGAACAGCAGATGCAGTTTTAGGGCTGTTGACACCTTTCCTTTCCTGAGTCTCTTCATTTAATGAGCCCCAAACACATCACTTGGAAAGGCTGACACATGAGATCTTTCAGAGTGAGAACTGAGTCAGGGTGACATCAGTCAAGGAAACTGGTTATTTGAACATCTTTCTCTGGGATTCTTTTTCCTGTTCATTTCTTTGCTTTAAACACATACAAAGTGACCAAATCCTAAGTGGAGCCCCAGGGAAAACAGAGAGCTAGCAAGGTGGATAAATAGAGTGTATTGCCCTGGATCAACAAAACCTCTCTTTCACCAACCCCTAAATGCAATCATCTAATGGGAAAAAAATGAAGAGAAAAATGTAGTTTGGACACAAATAACAGTCTGGAAAGACAGGGAGATGGATTAGTGTGCTGGCCTGGGCAATACTAAGACTGTAAGAAGTTCTGAGGATTTATGAGAGCACCAAGGGGTGTCAGTAGTTTGTCAGCGTGGAAAACAACTACAGTCTTTGGCATCTCTCAGAGAGAAATAACTTGCAATTGATTGTGTAAAATAAAACCAAAAATAAGAGAAGGTAAAATTAAGTTATTTCCGAAAAGAACAAGGATGCAACACCTGCTTGTTTCCCTGTGCTGATTTAATAATGAGTTTTTCCTTGCTTATATGGATAAAATAACTTTTAGAGGTAGATTATAGCTTTCTGAGGAAGACGCCAGAGTAAATTAAAAGCTATATAAAATAATTGGAGGCTTGGAAAAGAATATCTTCAGTGCTTCTCTTTGCCAGGAAGATCCATAAAACAAGAGAGAGAAGGAAACAAACAGAGGCAGTGAAGAACTTTGACAATTTGGTTTATTTGAATGCCCTTTTTTTTTGGGAACCCATAGTACAATCTTCTGATTTGGGGTTGTTTGTTCTACATTTATTATCATTTATTTCTTGTCATTTAATCAGCATGACATATATTAGCCATTAATCCTTATAAAACTTCTCATTTCTGTATTATTTGTGTCTCATTTGTCGTTGCACTTTTCAGGACATGCTGTTCCCACCTGCAGGCTCTTCCCTGCAGCCAAGGGGTGCATGTGAATCCAGTGGATTGCTCCCACATCCAAGGAAGTTTCTGTCCTGGTGTACCTTCTCTAAGCCCTTTGCTTTCCCCAAAATTCAACCAAGCACAGGCAAGGCCAGCTCAGGTCTTGAATCTCACACAGTCCTGCCCATGGGATGAGATTGATCTCAAGAAACTCCGGCCACCAGGAAGATGGGAAGCAGTGAGAGGTAAGGGGAGGGCATGAATCACTTCCATCAGGCGAGATGGAGCCTCTTCTTCAGGCTGCCAGACTTTTCTCCCGGAGAGACAGCTCAGATACCAACTTTTAGATGGTTAGATTTGGGTGCCACGAAGTACAGATGCAATTCCTGCTCCAAAATTCCAAGAGGGTTGATACCAGTGTGGCACCTCACAAGTGATGCTGGAGCACGGCCTTCACCCCACACCAGTACCCTGCCTAAAAGCAGAGCACTTAGAGATCTCCAAGTCCAGAAGATCCATTAAATTTGAAGAAATGAAGGATTTGTCTTTTTTTTTTTTTTTTTAATTTTTAATATAAAAGTATCAAGCTTGTATTTGTTTGCCGTCCATCCTCATCTTCAGAGGGTCTGAAGGAATTTTGCCGTAATAAATAAAGAAAGTCGACTCCATTCCAGACAGATACCACGTGGAAGAAACTTCAGTTCCAAAAATTACTACTTTGGGAAACTCTGAGATTAAGAAAACTACGAACAGCCTGCTTGAAATCTTGCTGGTTCCATCAAGTGTTAGCACTTTTTCTGGGGAAAAACCTGAAGTTTATCTGCTCTGTGGACTCTGTCACCTGACCTTAAAGCTCTGAGAGTTAATTAATCAGTGACAATTCATCCTTCTTCAAGACGGATACCCAGGAGGACTCGATGCCCAGAGTTGCCCATCTGTGCCATTCTCAACGAGGGCAGAACTGATGGTTACCAGTGGAACCTCAGGAGATTTTACAAGCGAAAAGTACTCCAAGAACAGAAAAAGAGTGAAAAAATACCCATTAGTCAATGGAGATTAATAGTTATAAGTATTCCCTTTCAGGAAAATATCTATTCTAGAAAACTAAATTATAGTGAAGGATCTAATTAAGAGATAAAGAAATGCAGTGCTTTTTAGAGAGGAATTTCATTTTCCATCCCTTCCAGTCATAAAATTTGTGTAATATTTACACAATGCCGTTTCCAGCTGGAGAAGAATTGAACTCTTGACTGATTTCTCACCCAAAAGAGGAAAAAATTCTGTTACCGCTGTCTTTGACTATATTGAATTGAGTAAAGGAAGCCAAAAATTTTCCCGTTTGAATACTGCCTGCCAAATTAAAACATGATAAAGCAATCCACTATTTGTACATTTACACAGATATTAAAAAAGTAATCCATAAAACCAACCAATTATCTGCAGGACTTGCTGATTAGGTTTTATCAATTTTCCTGGACATACCAACTGTCCACAGAGACTCCTCAAAATTAAATTGTCTTTTTCTTTGGGGATTCAGAGTAAACAACTAAAGCCTGTATGTTTTCAATTAAAATGATTAACATCCAGCTGAAATGCAGAGAAGGCAGATGGAATATTTGAAGCACACTAAACACTTAGTGGATGAGAGTTACAGCTTAGTATTGAAGTTGCTAATTCAAAGCCCTGTGAAGGTATCAAAAGCTCCCCAGATATCTCAGTGGCTTCCAAAAAGGGTATAAAGTGTTTGCTCAGAGGTTGTCAGGATTGCACAGTCCACACACTGAGCACTTTGGTGCTTTCCGGATTCTTTTTCCAATTAGTTTCAGCTCTCTCAAGTCTCCCGCACTGTGAGAATGTCCATCATTTTAGCTGATGGTATTTTGAAGTATCGCTGTTTCCATGTGTTGTGGTCAATTCCCAGGGCAGCACAAAGAGCTTTGATTTAGCCATCAGGGGTATTTGTAGGGTGAAATCCATCAAGGAAAGGGGCACTCACTTGGTGTGACAGTAGACAGCAATTCTCTGCACTGGGACAAAGATCTGCCTTCCAGTGCCTGAAGGGAGCTACAGGAATAATGGAGAGGGCTATTTACAGGAGCGTGGAGTGACAGGATGAGGGGGCATGGCTGCAAACTGAAAGAGGGCAGGTTTAGGTTAGATAGTAGGATAACATTCTTTCTTGTGAGGGTGGGCAGGCCCTGGCACAGGTTGCCCAGAGAAGCTGTGGCTGCCCCATCCCTGGAAGTGTCCAAGGCCAGGCTGGATGGGGCTTGAAGTAACCTGGGCTAGTGGAAGGTGTCCCTGCCCATGGCAGGGGGTGGGACTGGATGATCTGTAAGGTCCCTTCCAACCCAAACCTGTGAATTTTGCTTTCCCAGTACATAAAGAGGTAATTCTGGACTGTGCTCTACTTGATCTGCCTCAGGGTGATGGTTTCACATCCCCAGCTCAGTGACTGCATTAGGATGGACTCCACTGAGAGGCCAAAACCAGCTCAGAGGGGGAAGCCAACACTGGGGATGTCAGCCTTGATGTGCCCACAGCGGTCTGACAGAGAGGCTATCGGGGAACTTTCCACACAAACTCCCTCTATCTCACAAACTGCCTTTTTGCATTACTGGACTGGAGAAAAACCTTAACTTTATTTGACATATTTAATCAATTTTTTTCCCCCAACTAAAGTACTTTTAAAAAATGACTCATAAAAAAAATTAAAATTAAGAGGAAACTTTTCTGAAAAGCCACGTTCTTTCTGACTAGCCTCATGAAGGTTCCTTTGGGAAACGTAATAAGAAAGAAAGTAAAATGAAATAAAGAAAAATATAAGATTTACACACAACTTCGGTTCTGTTAAATTCAGCCTTCTAAAGAAGGTGTCTCAGTGACTAATTTTCCATCCAACCCCCTCTGACTGACACGGCCTTTGTTGTGTGATGTGATGACACCAACTTTATTCCCCCTAAATATTAAGTTGACATGAGTAGCGAGTGTGACGTGGATACTGCTGTCCCAGGCAGTCACAGTGATGATTTAAGCTTTCCTGTGCCACATTTGTAACATTTTTGCTGCTTCTTTCCCCAGAAAAGGAGGGCAGCCCAGAAGGAACGAGACCAGCCTGATTAGGCTGTGTTTGCATTTCAGTTTTATTCTGCAATAAACTCTCTGTTTCTGATTTACTTTTTCTGCTGGGAAAGACAAAAAGTGCATCAATTTTTACACTTCAAAAACTGTGTTGCCGTTACACTACAAATCATTTGGGGCTGCATTAGTTAACTCGAGGAGTTAAAATAGCTCTAAATTGCCTCCTTTCCAACCAGGAAGAGAACACTTATGAAGAGTCAATATTTTCCCTACCCTAATGATCATATTTCTTCTAACCTTATTATATCATTGTTATCCCTTTTTAAATGAACTGGAAATAAGAGGACTAAGTTTAGCCAGAGGTCGGCTCTTTATTCTGCTTGATTGATTTTATGCACCTGCTTATATTTTGCTTGAGATCAGCTCAGCACTGTTGTAACTCACTGACCCAGTGAAGCAAGCCTTGGTTTCTGCTTTCCACCACTAAAAACCAAATTGGTTCAAAGGCTTCAGGGGTATAACTCAACCCCCCTGAGTCTTTATGTCCTCGCATCTGTGTTGTAGTGATGGATTAAATATTACAGCCCAATTACAAATCTGTAACAGCACTGAGAAACACAGGGGCAAGCTCAGATAGTTTTGAACAAGACTCACAGGGCATAAAAAACTCTCATTTTTATTTCTACTTGTAAAGGGCTTTATGATCATTTGGCTTTCGTGGCGTTGTTTACATTCGAGAATTGCGTGGCTCTGGTAGTAAAATCCTGAAAGTGGCAAACAGGAGCACTGGTGTTATTTTTGAACCCTCAGAGGCCATTTCATGCCTCTTTGTGTCCTTGTCATCGTAGCAGTGACATTATCAGATTGAAAGCATTCAACGGGCTTCTGAAAAGTGCCACCAGCCAAATCCAAAGAAAGCCTCTTTCTACACATTCAAGATAAAATTACAGCTGTGAATCCGTGGCTGAGAAGGCTCCTTTTACCTCTGGTTTGCAGGAAAGAAGCTGGGGGAAAAAGATAAATGGAATTAAAAAACTGTTTTGATACCTTTTTTGAAAATAAAAACATAAAACTATAAAAAATTAAAGAGAAATAACTTTTGCATGAGAAAGACAAAACCCAAATTGAGGGGCTTTGTCTCTTTTCTCTCTTTTACACTTACCTGCATTAAGTTTTGCAATACATCTATTATCTATATATAACTATATATTGATAAAGAGTTCTCTCAGTATATACCAATTATTCATGTAATTACACAAAAATATGAATAATTTGTTCTTCAAACAAATTTATTCTTAGTTTTCAATATTTTCAATTATGGCCCTGAAATAAAGGGAGAATGTGAACCATAAATTAAGTGGTATTTCATTGGTCTTCTCTTTTTTTTTAATATTATTTCTTTGTATTATTATTTACCTGATATTATTTTACTTCAGGAAATATGAGTGAATTGGGTGGTTGGGGTTTTTTAATTATTTCTTTTTGGTGTGAGGACCGTTTCTTGTGATATTACAGAAGATTATGATGGTGATTATTATTATTATTATTATTTTATAATATTAATCTAATAATATATGACAATTATATATGTCTTCTTCCTCTTGTCCTTGTCCTTGTCCTTGTCCTTGTCCTTGTCCTTGTCCTTCTCCTTCTCCTTCTCCTTCTCCATCTCTTTCTTCTTCTTCTTCTTCTTCTTCTTCTTCTTCTTCTTCTTCTTCTTCTTCTTCTTCTTCTTCTTCTTCTTCTTCTTCTCCTCCTCCTCCTTCTTCTTCTTCCTATTATTATTATTATTACTACTAATACACAGAAGCCATTAAAATCTCAAGTGATTTGACCCACAGGTTAATCTATTTTATTAGATATGGATCTGGAACTGTCTCAGAGGTCGAGACTCCTCTGTTTTGCCCCTGTTGTTGCTTTTTACTTCTTCAATCACTTTGAGGAAAAAACTGAATTCCTCCATGGCCCTTCACCCTCACAGTTTTTTCTCCTAACATCTAATTTTCAGACAATTTATAATTTATTTATGTCATAATTTATGGTTGTACAGCACTTATCACAAGTGACTTCCCTCTGGAGTCTCAAGGTGTTCCTGCAGCACAGCCAGTAAATAATAATGGGATGTCACCTCAGTCCAGGGAAAAGCACATCGGCTCCGAGGTGACAGTGGGAGGATGAAAAACTTAATTGTTCCCAGCTTTCTAATTTGGGAGGTGATCAGGATATATTTTTGGGCTGTTCCCATAAGCAGTTCAGAACAAATCGTGTCTGCCCTTCACATCAGCTTCAAAATCAAGACAGGCTGTTGCTGTCAGCCAGAGCTTTGTGTAGGACATGGGATGAAGGTGTATCTGACTTGAGGCATCTGAATTGGAAAGTTCTTCTTGACCTGTGTTCCATCCCTGACCTGAGGTTCTCTGCATGATGAAGGACATTTATATGGCAATTTTATTAATAAAGCATCCCAAAAGGAATTCGAAAAATCAGATGAGAAATTCTTACAAATTACCATAGAAATGTTAAGGTTGGGAAAGATCTCTAAGACCACTGAGGGCCACCACTGAAAATGTCCCTAAACACCACATCTCCATGCTTTTTAACAATCCCAGGGATGGGGATTCCACCACCTCCCTGGGCAGCTTGTTCCAGTCCCACAAACCTCTTTCACTTCTAAATGTGCAGCCAGTTACAGCGGTCTCACCTGTGCAAGAAATTGTCTAATTTGGGTTCAATTTCAAAGAAATCCCACATTTTATGAATTTTATTTCTAGATATTTTAATGTGTTCTCTTAAAAAACTAGACTAAACAATGTTTTACAGTCTGGTAACACCTCAATAACCTGGGTGAGCTGGTGAGCTTGGCCCGAAAGGAAGCCTTCAACAAGCACAAATCTGCCCTTGGGAGGGCATTTTATACCCTTGGATGAGGGAAAACATTTTAATACCCGTGGGTGAGGGAAAACAAGGTGAGGTTGAAAGGAAAAGTGAAGCAAAACCATCTGGATCCAGGTTTAGTCATTTATATTTAAAAATTGATTTTGCTGAGCTCTTGTGTCTCTGCTCGGTGGCCAAGTGGCCACTGTTGCCAGTGAAGATCAAGACCATAAAATCAGTGGAGAGAATGAATGGCTTTTTTTGCTGATGGTGTTTTAGATCTTCTTGGGGACATCATTTAGATCTCCACTGTCTGCAAAGGGAGACCAGACCCACCTGGAAATACCCACGTGCAGACACCTGCATTCAAATATCTGCGTCTGAATTCCTTTAATTGCTCCAACCTGTAAAAGGTTTCCCAATGTAGAAAATATTTCACTTGATTAACCTGATTTTTATGAACCATCTTCACTTGGTTTTACTTGTCCAGCTTTGAATTAAACAACTCTATTCCTCCACTTTTGCATTATTCTGTCTGCGCTTTGTACAGAGGAAAAATTGGTAACCCAATGCTTCTTTTCCACCTCTCTACCTCAGAACTATGGATGCATCTTCTGAAATTCTCAGTCTCCCAATTTCTTCTTGTTAGCACATTTTATTGTTTTATTTTATTCTCAGAATAATTTCTATAGAATCAGAAGCAGAACACAACAAAACACAATATTTATATAAAGGAAATTGTACCCATCAAAAAAATCCCTAAATGATAAATATTGCTGGCCACAGCAGTGTTTAGAGTGAGCTTTGTACGCAGAGTGCCACCACAAAAAGTATTTCTTTTCCCTGTCAATATTACAAGGAAGAAATAAATTTCTAGCTGTGACACATCATTCTGTGAGATGCTGCTTGGGATTTAATCCCATCAAACCTTCTTGTATTTTGACAGGCCTGACATGGTTAATCACAGGCATGATTTGAAGAGTTTCAGACTAAAAAAGAAATGTAATTAGAAGCTACTACAGGGTAAGAAGCCTCTCCCAGGACGGATCAAGGTAGGGGGGTGCCGACAAGTAGACGGTGTAAAGATCTCACTTCTATTATAAAAATAAATGTGCTAATTTCCAAATATCATTTCTCCATCATTTAAACCACACAGCCCTTTGTATGCTTCATAACATGTGAAATGCAATAAAAATGCCACCCAGGGAAAGCAGATGCCTCTCAGCACACTGCAGTGACAGCATCAGCTGCTTACGGGCCCTGAGTCTTCTGTGGGGAAGTAGCAAAAGATTATTCCTTTCAAATTCATAAAAAGGCTCAATTAAATCTTAATTGAGCCTATTAGCTTCTCCCTTTGGGGGACAGCTTCACATTTACACTGGAGACAAAGCACAGATACCATGGCTGCCTTTGTGTTCCCCACTAAATGACACACAATAAAACATTTCAGCAGTGCCACATCTGGTGCATTTATCCCATTACCATGCCCTGACTGCAAGTTCTGGGCTCCACTGATCCTCAAATCTGGCAATAACCACTTCTGTGTGAAATGTGGAATATTTGGGGTTGTCACAGGAGTTCCTGTTTCTTTTTTTTTGTCTGTGATAGATCTCGGGGGATTTAGGTGTGAATAATCTCTTCAGCAAAAATTATACAGCTTGTCTGTCTTGGCTCAACACCTAGTTGTAAGTTTACTCAAGTCAACGGTTTGTAACTCTTTGTACTGTTGCCATAAATCCAAGGGAAGAAAACTTCCACGACAGGGTGAAGGCAAAAAAGGTCTTTTACTAAGTTCAGCTAAAAGCTTTCAGCAATCAGAGTACAATGACGCGCGC
>JAWWEU010000081.1:2179027-2236530 GCA_035583155.1 Acropternis orthonyx | reverse complement strand
GAAGCTGTGGCTGCCCCATCCCTGGGAGTGTCCAAGGCCAGGTTGGACAGGGCTTGGAGCATCCTGGGCTAGTGGAAAATGTCCCTGCCCATGGCAGGGGGTGAGACAAGATGATCTTTAAAGTCCTTTTCAACCCAAATCAGTCTGGGATTTTGTGATTAAGACGTAATACATGGAAAGGTGTTTATTCAAGTCTCTTCCCCAAGTCTCAAACACAATTCAGTGCTGGACACAGCTTCATCCTGGATGGTGCATGAGATTTCATACACATTCACCTGGGACAGCACAAGACTGCTCACAGTGTCACTGTCCCGGACCACGGTGTCCTTATATCCTCCTGTCCTGGTGTCTGAGCAACTTTGACAACCACATCCTTTCTGCACAACCATTCCTATGGGCAGGAAGTCAAGGCAAGGGAATGTTGTGAGAGGGAAGGAAGGGTGCACAACTCGGGGATGTTCAGCCACAGAGGGAGTTTGCATGGCAGGAAGGTGAGGGATTGATGCCCTGGGGTGGGATGTGAGGACACAAAAGGCTGATGGAGGGTGTGAATCTGCTCAGGTAGGACTAGAAGAAAGGGCAGGGAGAACGAGGCTGTGGTGGGAAATAGCCCCTGCAGTGAGTTATCACAGAATCACAGAATGGTTTGAGTTGCCAGGGACCTTTAAAGGTCTTCTAGTCCAACTTCCCTGCCTTGGGGTTGCTCTAAGTCCCATCCAACCTGGCCTTAAACACTTCCAGGGATGGGGCCCACAGTGGAGCCCCAGGGCTGGATGCAGCACTGCAGGTGGGGTCTCACAAGGACAGAGTAGAGGGGAAGAATCCCCACCCTCCAGTTGCTGACCACTATTCCTTGGTCTTGGAAAGGTGCAGCTGGAGGTGTCCAAAGCACAGCCCATGACAGAACAAGCAGTTGACAAGTGAGGGTGATCCAACCTTTGGCACTTGAGCTCAGCCTCTGGCCCTTTCATCCTGCAGTCTAAAGAACCACTTCTGTCTATAACAATGGGAGGCTTTTACAGATCTGTTCATCTCCCTGTAAACTGGGCAATCTCCCCCAGGGTTAGTGTGGGCACACACACACACATCTGCACATTCAGCAAGCAACAAGGAGCACACCCAAACAAATATGTGCCCAGGCACCCTCATGGTCCAGCCAGAGAGAAATTGTTGAGTCCAGCTCTTTTCCCATCTTCCCAGTGCGCTGCATCCCTCCCGGTCCTTTCTCCCCCGAGTCCTCATCCATTAGCTCGTGTAATTGCTGCATTTCTGAATCAATGGGGTTGCATCGATTTCCAAGGCGTTGCTCTGGATTTAGGCTGGTCAAACAGATCAGAGCCAGCTGGCAGTTCTGTTCTATGTCCTCCCCTCGAATCAATACTTAATAGATGAGAGGGATACTTGAGACTGAATACAATTTCAGCAGGATGGAAGGCACTTCATCACAACATGACTGACTGCTTTGTTTCCTACAGCCAATTTGCAGTCTCTTAAAATGATCATAGACATAACTTAAATCAAAACAAAGCAAATCCCCCATGTGAAAGATAATGCAACAGTGCTCCTGGCAAACCTCTTCCTGGAAAGATAAATGGGTTTCATCTCTATTTTTAAAGGAATCAGCCAAGATCTAGAGGCAAAAGTTGTAGTTTGAAAGAAAATTCTTCTTGTTGAAGGGGGACATGGTCCTGGGCAGCCTGGTCTAGGTGGTGCTGCTTGAGCAGATCCAGAGGTTCTTCCCAAACTCAGCCAGGGTGTGAGTCTGGGACATCTCCCAGTACAAACCCAGCAGTGCAGAGAATGACATTATCATTATACATCTACACACTGCTGCCAGCTCATGAACATGAGTCACTCTTGTGGTACCTGTGGTTTGCCTAAAGCTTCAGGTCTTGGAATTGTGCAAGAGTGTAAGTAGATGCAGAATGAGCAGGCCAAGGCCACTGAATCTTTATTCTCGGATAAATGATGGCATGAGGAATGATCCCACTGTCACCTGATCCTCCCATTCACACCAGACTGCAGCTGCCTCAAGCAACTCGACTTGTAAAATGGTAAATTAACCCTGGTAGAAGAAATTCAAGGTCAAACCTAAATGTAGCAATAAGAAATAGGTAAAGAAGCAACTTCACTTACAGAGGACAAGCCACAGCTGGGCTGAGCTGGCTTTAGACCACGGTGACAGACTAGACGGAAGAAACCTCTGTGTAAAATGGGACACCAGTTGCTGAGAGAGCCCCACTCAGCAGATCCCAGTGGACCAGCAGATCCCAGCACTGCCCCCACTGCCAATCCCACCAGCTGAGTGGGTGCTTAAGGATGCCTGCAATGCTTGGGAGAGAGACAGCTCGGGGTTTTAAGGGAGAGGCATTTTTTCCCACAGTGGTTTGAGAAATAATGCATATGAATCACACATGAGCACTGAGGGTGAGGCCAACATGAGGCCCCAAAGAATGTGGGATTTCTCACACCATTACTGTGGTGGTGAGGATGTTGGAGGAGCAAAGCCAGTGCTCTGAGTCTAGAATAAAGCAACAAATAGTTTTTAATGGTACAATATTAAAGCCTGGAGGAAAGCAACTTTCTACAAGATGCTTAGTGCCTTATACGTGTGAGAAAAGTGGGCACTTTTTATAAGTAGAAGGACTTGGGAATGCTGGTGGATGAGAAGTTAGACAGGATCCATCAGTGTGCTCTTGCAGCCCAGAAAGCCAGGCTGGGAGAGCTGGGAATGTTCACCTGGAGAAGGGAAGGCTCCAGGGACACCTGAGAGCCCCTTGCAGAGCCTAAAGGGGCTCCAGGAGAGCTGGGGAGGGACTGGGGACAAGGCATGGAGGGACACAGTAAGGCTGTAAGCTGAAAAAGGGCAGGGATAGATGGGATATTTGGAAGGAATTCTTCCCTGTGAGGATGGGCAGGCCCTGGCACAGGTTGCCCAGAGAAGCTGTGGCTGCCCCATCCCTGGGAGTGTCCAAGGCCGTTTTGGGTGGGGCTTGGAGCATCCTGGTCTAGTGGAAGGTGTCCCTGCCCATGGCAGGGGGTTTAAAGCAAGACAATATTTAGGGTCCTTTCCAACCCAAAGCACTCTGTGATTCCATGATTCTTTCATTCAGTGTTGGGATGTCTGTGATGTCCATCCACACAGGATGGAAACAAAACCTCCAGGAGACCCAAACCCTCCTGGACTGGTACCATGGGACCAAACAGGAGACCCTCAAATAGCATTAGACACAGATATTTGGACAACTGTGCATAACTTAGGGCAAACAAAGCCTCCAAGACACACATTTACAAGGTTCCTTACCAGGGCCACATTAATATTCAGACGTTTATCACACCACTTATGCCACAAATCATTTCTTTTTAAGCACTGCTTTGGTATGCTTTGTATAAATCTTTTTGCAGAAGAAAACCAGCAATTATGTTAAGCTCTCTTCAAGTAATTCAAGCCTTTATCATCCCAGTTCCAGTGTCTGCTTGTCTAAGATGTGTACTATCACACTCTGTTTGAATTTTAGGAGTCTAATAACTCATCTTCATCCTGACAGGTTTTGACTACATTTCTGGATAAAAAAATTTAGTGTAACCACACCGTCAAAGAGCACCTGAGATATAAAATCATAGAAAGACTACCAAGCAACTTTTAAATTTAAAATCAGAGAAGTCTCCCTTGGTCTTTAGAGATATCTTAGAAACACAGAGTGCTTTGGGTTGGAAGAGACTTTGAGGATCATCTACTTCCAACCCCTTCAGGCTGAAATCAAAGCATAAATACTGAAGGTAAATGTAAGATGAGGGGAAATGCTCCACACCCAATTACATCAGACATTTAGGATTAAATTGAAAATTTGCACCTGCAGACCTCAGGTAAGGCCAGAAGCTTATTAGACCCCACGAGACCCAAAATTATGGAATGGGGAAAGTGTGGGAGTGGAATTAATAATTTATTTATTGCCTGCCACTGCCCGGGGGGATAAGGTACAGTGTGGGGAGGGGGAAATGTAATATACCATAAAATCAATGCCTATTGATTTTCCACATCTGGTAGATTTATCTGTTTCACTTGAAAGGCTCATGTTTGAACAGAGTTTATAGGGGGTGAAGACTGAGTGATCAGAGACAAAAGGGTGAAGCCTGGAAAAGTATTCTCTTCTGGACACCAGAGGGTTTCTGTCGCTGGTTGTTTTCCATGCTGATTGTGGGGTGCAGAAAACAGATACTGGGCGAGTGGGAGGGAGAAGGGAGAGAGGAAGGATGAGACTGGCTGGGTGACAACACTAATGAGAGAGACTGAGAGTAACCAAGAAATAAGAATATAGTGTTCCTGTTATTATTTATTACATCACATTCAAGATACAAAGTTAGGATATTTTTAGTGCCCTGTACAGTGCAGTCCAAGGTAAATTTGGCAACCCTAAAGTTATGCTCATGCTGAAAACTATCACGTGCTGCCATCCTGACTGCCTTTTCACCTCCTCAATCAGCTGAACAGGAGGGTAATGAATTGCTGGAAAGGGAAAGCAACTGCACACTGAGCAGTTCTTTCATTTGCTTTCCCCAGCCTATGAATCCGACTCTCCAGTGGCACTTTGCCCAGTTCATTTTCCTTTAGCAGCTGGTAAATGAATATGTGATCAGGAAGCGTTTCCAATAAATGTAATTACTCCTCTGCTGGGGAGGGTTGTGGCAAAGGCAGCCGGGCAACATTTTGTATGAAACAGTCAAAAGGCAGAGAATACATTAAAACAAGGAGGATTTTCTTAAGAAACTCTGGCTCGACTTGATACTCAGGGGTTAAAGGAAACCACCATTGAAGTCCTAACCTGGTGAGAACCAGGAAAGAGCCACTTTAGCTGTGGAAAGAATTCCCTCCAGTGGATCTTCATGCTTTCCTATTGCTAGAATGGCAAGTTTGTAGAATCACAGAATGGTTTGGATTGGAATAAAAACATCATCCCATCCCACCCCCTGCCATGGGCAGGGACACCTTCCACTAGCCCAGGATGCTCCAAGCCCTGTCCAACCTGGCCTTGGACACTCCCAGGGATGGGGCAGCCACAGCTTCTCTGCCCAACCTGTGCCAGGGCCTGCCCACTCTCTGAATAAATAATTTCCCCCTAAGTGTCTAATATAAATCTCCCTTATTTTAATGTCAAACAATTCCCCCTTGTCCTACCTCTATCTGCCCAAATAAAGTCGCTGGTGGAATTAACAGCCCTTTTTCTGCAGGAACAGCTGGATGCTGCACTGGGAAGAGGGTCTGGCAGTTCCAAACACATTTGCTGACACGGCAGCTCTGGATTTTGCCCTCAAGCCCTTGGGCACTGACGCTGCCCATGTGCTCTGCCATCACAGGTTGCAGAGCTGCAGCCACAAAATGTGGCCCCTCTCTGGGCAAACCTGGCCCATGTCATAAAAACTGACCCAGCCCCAGTTCACGGAGTCCAAAGGCACTCCTGAAAATCCTGCTTTCAAGTATAGGAGAAAGGAAGGACAAGAGAAAGGAATATCAGCTTGGAGATGAAATTATTCCTTTCAAAAATATTGTTATGCCACAACAGAAGGAAAAAAAACTGAGGTGGTTTGGGGTTTGGGTTTTTTTTTTTTTTCGGTTGGTTGGTTGGTTGGGTTTTTTTAAATAAATTCTACTGAGGGTTGTTCAAATGTTCCCAGAGGAATAAAAGGGAATATTCTATTAAGACTTAACCTTCTCTTTTTTTTCTTTTTTACTGGAAGTTTCAAACTGCTGTCTGGTGGTTTTGAGTGGAATTTCATCAGAATAGACATTTTCCCAGTGAGCTTTTCTTTGACAGAGAACAGCTCAACAAAAAGGTTCTTGTTTGTTTGGTTGGGTTTTTGCTTTATGTAAGAGGAAACAAGACATGGAGAAGGGGAGAAATCTCTGTATCCTGAGTGTGGACCACAAGAGCCTCACACTGGCGTCAGATCTGTGTGTCTCAAAGGAATTAGAGCCTGGAGAGCAGATGCTCCAATTCACTTCCCTGAGTTCAGAAACACTGGCTGGCCACAAGCCCTGATTTCTGTGCCTGTCTGACCCCGTTACAGCCCTAAGAGATCTGTCTGGGGTCACACAGGGAATCCCAAGAGAGCAGGAATTGAACACAGGCCCTTCCAGCTCACAGTGTCATCACTTCCAGGGATGGAGAACTCACAACCTCCCTGTGCAGTCGGTCCCTCCTGGCCAAGACTGTTCTCAGTGTGAATAAGCAGAGCGGATTCCAGTGGGAGGGGAGTCCTCACACCAGAGGTTTATTGCCCATCACCCCATGCTGAGGACGGTGGGGTTTCCAGGAGGTGCCTCAGCTGCTGCTCTGACAAATTAAATAGGAATGTGCAAGATTTAAAAGGCAAAGCCACAGCCCATCACTCACTGAAGACACCTCCACACTGTGCATAATGCCATGACCTTTTGCATTATTGAATATGCTCATTGCCATAAAAAGGATTGATTTTCTTCCCAGGCAGTGATGGATGGAGAGATACAACCCAGGGGGAAGAGCTGCTTATTAACCTGGGTCAAAGATACCCTCAAAGCCCTTTTCCTTTCTTGCCCACCTACCCAAGAGTGTCTTAAGCAGCAGTAGGTCCCATAATTAACCAACTGGAGGCTGTAATTCCTCACTACATCAATGGATTTGGGTACCACACAGCTGACCAGGCAGCAATGGATGACTTAATTTGCAATCATTAATTTATGAAGCATTTAAATTTTTAAGTCAATCTTAAAAGGCAACGGGGTTTCACCAAAACTGAACACTGAATTTTAACTACTCAAGACTGTCAAAGCAGGGGCTGAGAGCAGCTATAGCCCTGTCTTTAAAATCTTTATATGATTAAACTCTTTGATCACAGCCTACTGTTATTGCTTTTAGGCTTTCCTGGGCAAAAAGCCTCTTGAGTTGAACACAGTATTTCATTTTAGGATGTTACCTTTTTGACTTTTACTGAGATTGAGACTGGCAGTGAAGTATCAGTTCGAAGGAAAAGTGCAGCATTTCAATTTTTTATGAGCAAGTTTGGATTTTTTCTATTTGTGATTGAAACAACTGAATGAGTTCAGTCCATTGTATAAAATAAAATCTCCTTCTTCATTTTTCTTTTTTTTTTCTGGGTTTTTTTTTTCCCCCTAATTAAAATATCCAGCAAAAACATTGTGCTTTGTCCTGGCACATTGTAAGATAACTAGGGACTGGCTAAATTCAACCCAAGAGGTGCTGTGATCAACAGCTATTCCTGTGTTTACCTTTCCACTCTCTAACGAGCATCATCCCCTGCCATCAGATCAGCTCAGCAATCAGAAAGGACTCCCTGAGCTTTCAAATGACCAGAGGTGATCAAATTAAAACCTAATTTCCCTCCTAATCTGACTCACTCCACTCCTATGTAATGAAAAGATGTGAAGATCTACGTGGTTGGTTGTGGAGCCCTGACCAGCACGGCGGTGGCAGGTGAGAAAGGCTCAATCTAAGCTGGGAAGCAGCAGAGTTTAAAGAATAACCCAAAATCACACAATTATTCGGTGTCAGGGTTGGAACAAAGCACGAATTGCTGGGGGACATGGGGCTGGGCAAGCCTAGAGCAGATGCAGATCCAACTCCACCCTTACGTGCTTGGGAGAAGGGCCAGGGCAAGGCACAGTGGGGAGAACTGTCCTCACTGGCCAGAGAAGCTGTGGCTGCCCCATCCCTGGAAGTGTTCCAGCCCAGGATGGACGGGGCTTGGAGCAGCCTGGGCTGGTGGAAGGTGTCCCCACCATGGCAGGGGGTTGGAATGAGATGGGCTTTAAGGTTCTTTCCAACCCAAACCGTCCTGTGACTCCATGAAAAGACAAGACTCCCATTAAACTGAGACTTGGCAACAACATTCCCACCACACAGACCACCTTCATTCAAGAAGACTTGTGGCTGGAAGTCATGCAGAGACAGAATGTCCCCAGGGCAGGGCTGGAGGCAGGGCTGGGAGCCTCCAGGGGAGGTCAGTGCTTCCAGCTGTGTGTCACACCTTTCCAAACCCATATAGAACCATAAAATCCCAGAATGGTTTGGATTGGAAAGGATCTTAATGATCATCCAGCTCCAACCCACCCTGTCATGGGCAGGGACACCTTCCACTAGACCAGGTTGCTCAGGCGCCAACCCAACCCGACCAGGAACACCTCCAGGGATGGGGAAATACAGTCATGTAAGTCTCCGGTAAAAAGCCCTTTTGGGTCTTTTTTGGAGGCTGGTGTGTCTCAACCATCAGAAAAAAAATAATTACCTTCAGAGAGAGGAACACCATCACATTTCTTCTGCCTACAACAACTCTGATTCCTGCTGCAGGAAGTCACTGGTGGTGTCAGGTTAGAGAAACATTAAATTGGAAGTTCCTTAAGTCAGATTCCTGATACATGGTGGGGAAAAGGGCAGGTTTGGGTTTAATAGTTGAGACATCTCTAAATAGCAATGTATGTGTAATTGCACTGCTTCATTAACAGCAGGCTCTAAGGCCACCTTCCAAACAGGAACAAGGTCATCAAAGCAAAAGCAGTCCCCTCAGACCATGTTGGAAGCCATAAATCTCATGTGCTGCAAGTCCAACCATCCCAACACAAGGGTAATTCCCTCCCCACCACAGTGCTGGGTGTGGTGCACGTTCAAGGTCTACATTTCACATCCATGAGACAAATTATGCACATGTGAAATGATAAAAATGTCCTCAAAGCACTCCATGAATCCTTCCTGCTCTTCCTAAATTACATTAACGTTGGATTTCGAGCAAGAGAACCTGCAGGGAGATCAGTTTGATTTAGGGCTGCTGGGGGGGATTTTTTTTAATACTCTGCTAATTTAAGACCATTGTGAAGTGGCTGAGCAGCATCCCGAGCCCTAAATCACAGGGTATCGTAAAGGCCTGTAAAGTCACAGAGATGTGCTTGGAAGGGACACTAAATCACAGTGTGTCATTGGTTTGTAAAGTCACAGAGATGCTGGTTGGAAGGGACATTAAATCAGCCAGATGGCTGGCCAAAGGGACATCTAGTCCAGCCTTTGGCTCAAGGCAGGACTGGCACCAACACTAGCTCACATCAGCTGTGGCTTTGCCCAGCCAAGATGCGACAGTCCCTGGGGATGGAGAAACCCCAACCTATGTGACACTTTCCAGAGCTTCCCTTCCCTCCCAGTCATATTTTTATCCAGTGTCCAACATGAACCCCCCAAGGTGCAATCGTCTCCTCTCAGGGAGTTGCAAAGAGCCAGAAGGTCCCCCCTGAGCCTCCACTTCTCCAGGCTGAGCCCCTCCAGATCCCTCAGCTGCTCCTTCTGCTCCATTCCCTTCCCTGCACATGCCCCAGCCCCTCAATGCCTTTTTCTAGTGAGGGGCCCAGAACTGACCCCAGGATTTGACATGTCCCCTCAGCAGTGCCAGCATAGGGGGACAATCCCTGCCCTGGGCCTGTGACCACACTATTGGTGACACAACCCAGGATGCCACTGGCCTTTTTGGCACTTGGGCACACTCTGTGCCAGTGCTGGCTCATGGGATACATCCCAAGTCCTGCCTGGAGGTGACCCTACATGTCCTGTAGCCCCGACCCGGGCAGTAAAGGGCAGCACCACCCTTGCCCATTTATTAGCAGAGGTTTGGAAACAAGCCTTTCCCTGAAATACCTTTCCATGACTGAACTTTCCAAGCAGTTACTGCAGATGGATTAAGGACCACAAATGTATGCATGGGTGCCCCTCAGACTGCTTGCTAATTAAGCTGCTGGTTTATTCTCTCAGAACCCTCCAGTCCCTTCCTGAATCCCTCAGGCTGAGAACAAAGCTGCGATGCTCAGACCAGGAGCACCAATATTTAGCACAAAGAAGAATCCTTTGTTCCTTAAAGACGAGCAGAGTCAAAAAAAAGAAGCTGCAGTGACTTTGCCCCCGACAGATTAGTTCCAGCCTCGCTAGGTAAGTGGATTTGCAGCCCTGGAGTGATCCTCCTGCAGTCTGCAGGGTGTTTTATCTCCGTTTCAGGAATTCTACAGCAGAACCTACTGGGAAAACTGTAGCATTTGTACAAGCAGGTAAAAAAAAATCGGCAGGTTCCCCGAGTGAGCTGCTTGAACTCCCTCCCTGCCTGGGAACAGCATTAGCTTGGGCAGTGGTGCCTCCCAGTGCCTGGAAAAGGGAGAAGCAGGAAGATCAAGGAGTAACACTGAAGACTGCTTCAAATTTGTTATTTAAAATCAAAATACTCCTTGATATGAAATTTTTGATTGTAAATCCACGTACTCCCTGATATCATAGAACTACAGAATCAGAGAATGGTTTGGGTTGGCAGGGACCTTAAAGATCATCCAGTTCCACTCCCCTTGCCATGGGCAGGGACACCTTCCACTAGCCCAGGTTGCTCCAACCTGGCCTTGGACATCCCCAGGGAAGAGTTATGTACCTGCTTGGAAGGGAATAAGGAAATCCTGTGTAAGGAACAGCCAGAAGTCCTGAAAATGGGAGGAACCCCTGCTTGCTTTAGTGTATTGACCATGAGAGCACAAAGTGGTGCTGCTTCTCACCTGCAGCAACTCAGCCTGACTACACTGACAGCTCAGAGATGCCTCAGACACCAGAGGTTCCTGCTCTGGGTCACCTGAAGGTTTCTCCAGTCTCCAGTGAGACCTGTGTGCTGGTGAGAGGCATGACACTGGGAGGAGATCCACCTTCTGGGAGGATGTCCCAGTTCCTGGGGATGCTCAGAGCAGATGTGCCCAACTTGTGCCTTGTCACGCCTGATACCACAGAATCATGGAATTGTTAAGGCTGGAAAAGACCTTTAAAATCATCGAGTCCAACTGTTGATCCACCACCACCACCTTGTTCACTGTTAAACCATGTTCTCAAGTGCCATATCCATAGGAGCACTTCCAGGGATTGTGACCCCACCACTTTCCTGGGCAGCTTGTCCCACTGCCTGACCACTCCTTCAGTAAAAAAAAAAACCTTTCCCTAAAATCTAATCTAAACCTCCCCTGGCTGAGGGGGAACCTGGTACAACTCGAGGCCAGCTCCTCTCATCCTGTCACTTGTCACCTGGGGAAGGTGATCCCTTGTGACCTGTACTTACATTCAGGTCACACCTAACAGGTGGAGACAGCAAATCCCAGGGTGAGGGGACTGTCCCTGCCATCCCTGGCACCCAGAGCCACCCTCAGCAGCTGTAGCTGTGCTGTCCCATCTCTGAGCATGTCATTTAGGACACGCTGACTTAGCCCCCGTTAAACACAGGGGGCTCTGCTGTTGAAAGCCTGGTGTGACCTGCACGGGTTCATTCAGCACCTTCAGTGCAGCTTGATCGGGTTTCTTGCCTCATCCAGCAGGTAAATGTGAATATTTTGGGGTCAGTCATGCCAGGTCTGCGCCCTTTGCTCTCGCCCAAGGCCACAAGAGCAGGAGGAGGTGACACCTCCCAGGAGGAGGACTCGTGTTGATTTTACCCTCTGCATTCCAATGGGCACTAAAGGAATTCAGGGCTGAACTTTCCACCTAATTGCTCTTTCGTATTTCCCTACAAGAGCCCATGAAATACAGGATTTGGGATGTTAATGTCCTTCCTTGCATAATGAAAGAATAAATCCCAGCCCTCCATGCCTCATGCTGTACTGAGTGGTGCTTTTCATTTTAATGGTCAATATTTCAAGCCCTTATTACCATTCTTATATCGAACTATTTATTGCACCAAAGGGAACTTTTAAGGCCTTCTGTGTCTTGCTCATCATGTACTTTAAGAGGGAACAGAAAGAAAAGACTTTTTAGGAGTCCTAGTTTTGTGTTGGCATTTAATTACTTTGAAAATGGTTTTTCCAAGCAGGCTGGATCAGCCTTTCCAGGGCTAGGAAAAAATGGTTCAATGAAATCACAGACTGGTTTGGGTTGGAAGGGACCTTAAAACCCATCTCATTCCACCCCCTGCCATGGGCAGGGACACCTTCCACCAGCCCAAGTTGCTCCAAGCCCCATCCAACCTGGCCTTGGACACTCCCAGGGATGGGGCAGCCACAGCTTCTCTGGGCAACCTGTGCCAGTGACTTGGTGAGTCACTATACGTAAAAATATATATAAAAATATAAATATATATCCACTCATAGAGTTTAACACCCTCTCTCCTTGAACAGCCCTCCCAGAAGTCCCTGATGATTACAAGCTGTGCTGCTTTTGGCTGGGGTAGAGTTAATTTTCCTCCCAGAGGGGTAAATTTTACTCTGGGGCCTGATGTTACACATTTGCTGCATGGGAAAACAGCAGTATTTTCCCACTCCAAGGTCCTCATTCTTGCCAGAACACTTTACAGGGAAAACAGAGCACAGCAAATGGTCCAATTTAAAAATACCACTTTGTTAAGCCTTATTGAAAAGAAAGGCTGAGGCAAAGAGGATTAATTTCCACACCCGCCCCGGGGAGCTCAAACACACCTTCCTCCTTTGCTGCTGACACAATATTGCTGCTTCCCAAAACGTTCTCCAAAAGGTCAAACCTTTAGCAGAGATTTATTTGCAGACAAGCAGGAGGTGCCTGTAAAAGCCAGAAGGTGTGGAATGAAGCCCCTGAACCCTCCAACCTCCCTGCTCACCCTCACTGCTGAGGTGAAGTGGTCAGTGGCTTTTAAAGGAAATCCCTCTTGAGAGACTGTCCAGCCCTCTCCACCTCCTGCCTGGCCCTGCTTTTGTGGCCAAAGTTTCCTTCCCTTCCCCTAACAAACAGTTTTTCCACACAATTAGGTCACATCTGAAAGTCAGCACACAGCAGAAGTGGAGTTACTTTGCTTAAAATAAAGACATGTATTTCTATCACCTTAGGAGTTGTTTCTCTTTCGGCACAGGGACCCTCTGATCCTCCCACCTCCTTTTATCAGCATCTTCAAAAGAGAAAGGGAGTTATAATTGCTCTCTCCCCTCACCTTAGAAGAAAAGGGAGAGGCTGCTGTTCTTCTCTGTTGGCATCTGGAGAACAAAAATGCTTTGAGCAAACATTTATTTACAGAACAGAAATAACATCTCGATTTCAAAGGGCAGAGCAGTCCAGAAGAATGAGGCTCTCTCCTCCTTCCCTGCCTGCACAACCCCCTGCTCTGCCTCTCCCCCCATTCCTGAGCATTCCTCCCCTCTCTCTCTGAGCACCAGGTTTTGCTTTTGATACAGATCACAGAATCCCAGAGTGGTTTGGGTTGGAAGGGACCTTAAAGATCATCCAGTGCCACCCCCTGCCTTGGGCAGGGACACCTTCCACTAGCCCAAGCTGCTCCAAGCCCTGTCCAACCTGGCCTTGGACACAGTGAAGAAATTTTTTCTAATATCCAATCTAAACCCACCCTTGAAGATGTCGTTCCTATAGAGAATCAGGAGCAGAAAAACGGGAAGAAACCAGTAGTTCCACAAGCCTGATCTCTTCCAGTTCTTTGATTTTTCCCTTATTCCTTGGTTCCTGAGCCAGCGGGGTCCTCTGAGTCGGGTCACACAAAGCATCTCTCCCAAGGCACACCTGAACCCACCACATTACAGTGCTGAGAAAGCTGAATTTTCTGTCACATCAAGCCATTCCTTGCTACAAAGCTGATGAATTGGTGTCTTCAGAGCTGAAAGGGGGCTGAAATCAGCCAGAAGAAGTCCATGAGCTCTTAGCAGGGACTGTTTTTTAGGACTAACAGGCCCACTGCCATTAAGAGACCAGGCTAAACATCGAACAGAGAAACGCCACATCCCCATTACTCACTGCCAGGCAGCTGGGAAAGGACCTATGGAATGTTTTACACCTTATTTCTCATACTTCAACATGCGAGTTTTGCAGGAAAACCCTCCATAACATCAGCTCTGAAAGTAAGGAGCAGGACTGGTAAAGGCACTAAGAGATTATACCACAGCCTGCTGCAATCCCTTGCTTGGATAACAAAGTTTCTGCACTCATATTTATAAATACATTTATGTAGTTCAACTGATGCCACACAGAACACTGAAGATGCCTCCAAAAATGATATGGCTGATCGACCTTGTTTCTGATGTAATCAGCTAATTCAAAACTCTAAATTAAGACAACCACTACAAAAAAAAGCCATTTATTAGATATATGTACATATATACATACACATGCAAAATTATTTTGTACACATTTACACAGGTTCAATTATTAATACAGTGCAAAAATGTCTAAAAAGGTACCAGCCCACCTTCTACAAACTCAACAGGTTTTTGGGAGAAAGGCAGAAAATGATCAGCTTCCTAAAGTGACTAAGCATTGCAAACCTTGAAATTATTGAAGTTTATTCTTTGCCAATTTTCTTGTGCTGAGCTGCTGGGTGAGGAAAAGAGTTTCCAACAGACTTATCTGGAAAACTGACAGAATTAAGAAGATGCAATTCAAACTACATTAAACAGTTTAAAGTGGAACAAAAAGGGATGGATTCCTCTCTGGGGGTTTGATTCAATACAGGAATAATCCCACGTTATGAGTCAGATTTCATGTACTCAAACTGCAAGTCATTCTTTTTTATTAAATCTTAAAGCACTGAGATCCATGTAAACCATTCTATTCCTCTTGCTGTTCCACCAGGAGAAAAATGTTCAACTGTATAAATACTAGGGGGATGTGGGAGCCCTGACAAATACCAACATTCAAAATAAGACTAGGTCCAACTCTGTGAGCTCTGCCTCCTCCTGGAATCCCAAGCCAAACCTACAAAGTGCACATTATTAGTGCACACAGACTAATCCATGTGGATTCCTTAATATGGTTTACACATGTTACACGGGGGGGGGGGGAAAGGTTGCAAAGGGATTAAGACCAGCTTTGGTCACAGGGGTAGGAAAGATCTAAAGATTTTGTCACATCCTCCAATTAATCCACAAAGCAGAAAAACATCAAGTTTAGGCAAAGGCAGAACTGAACCAGCTGGTTTGGTTTGATTTTACTGAAACATTTTCAGGAAAAACAAAATTAAATAAAAGCTGAATTTAATCTTTATCCACTCTATCTATGTTAACTACAGAAGTTATCCAGACACCTCGTTGTACCACTCCTGCAGAGCTTGGGTGGCATCACCTGGCACAGGGATGGCTTTGTTTTATGGCAAACGGTTGGGAAGCATCAGGAATGTTACAGCTTCTTCCCACCAGCTCAGCCCAAAGGATGAGGAATGCCCCAGCTGTAAATGCTCTGTGCCTTAAGCTGGAGCACGTTCGCTTTAGCCAAGGAACAAGGAAAGCTCTTTTGGACTCTTTAGCCAGATTGAGGCTGAAAAGGCAAGAGCAGGGAGTTGGGTCACGGCACTGAAGTCCTCTTCCCAAAGTTTTGCCCATCTGTAGTATAAAATCCTCCATCCTTTCCCCACAGGATGATTCCCTGTGATAACTCAGTGGGTTGATATTCAGTTTATGCTCCTGGAAAATAGTCAGTGTCCTTGAAGTGTTACATTTCCAGTACCAGATTTTTGGGTGCTGCTTTTTTTAAAACTTTTAATCCAAACTCGTGCGTTCGTTCCCTGCAGTCTCCAAAAGAACCATCCTAAGGAAAACTGGGACTGACCAGCATGAAAAATCAGAGCAGCACTAAAGCCCTCTAATCTGTGGGGTCACCTGGGGGTCTTAAGGACAGTGGTTGAGTTCTGGCTTCACTTCTCCACTCCCAGAAAACCAGGATAATGACAGACAAACAACTTTAATCCATTACCTTATAACAGAAGATAATTCCCTTATGGCACACAGCTCCACCTGTTTTCTTACTGCCTGGCTAAAATATCCCTCCATCATTGCTACCAGACTATTCCTCCCAGTTTAGAGGCTTTTATTGTGTTACTGTTACAGTAAGTGCAATGGAAAAGAAATACCTACATTTTCCTGCTGGGAAAAGCTCTGGCATTAAATCCCTTGATGTCCCAGAAACTGTTCAGGCTGTAATGGGCTGCCTGTCAGTGCTGCTGTTGCTGTCAGCTGCATCCAGAAGTGCTTCCAAAGCACAGAACCACAAATTTCTGATCTAATTGTCCACTAATACTCGTGTTTGTATCCTGAGATTTCAGGGAAACTCACTGAGATACAAGAAAGTAATTTTTTTAAGTGTTTCTGCAAAAAACCAGAGCTCAGCTGCATGTTAATCCCTTTGCAACCCGAGGTAGAGATTATGTGAGGGGGAAAAGATCTTTGGTGAAGGAAATGAGGTGACCAGAAAGAAAAAAATCCTGAAGGACAAAAATAAAAGGAAATTTTAGGACCGTAATTCCACAAGAACACACCTACAGTTCTCTACATCTCAGTTTGAATCTCTACAACCCTGCTGCACCAAAATGCTATGCATTTTTTAAAAGACAGCCTAAATCACTCATCTATGTTCTAAAATGCCCAGCTGCACCTCAATACGTGCCACACCAGCACACCCAGTGCAGCAGAGGTTAAGAATTCCAGCTCTGCAGTCCCATATTCCAAAGTGCACACTCAGAAATTCTTCTCAGTGTAAGAAATTCAACACCATTACTGGAGGTGTTTTACAGAATAAAAGAGAACCTGCTCTTGCTTTCCACTCCTGGAAAGGGGGCTTTACTTCTCACCAGCTACACATTATTTTTGAAAGAGCTGAAGGAGTCAGTGGCCTGGCACAAGCAGGCTTGGAGGATTTATTATCCATACAGACCTAGAAAACATGGAATTGCCTTGTACTAGAAGCGACCTAAGCCAAGGAAACAAAGGCCACTTGAGCTGGAAGATCACTGACATCCACTTGGTTTATTTTATGCTGCCCAAGCACTGCTGCAATTAACACACTTAACTATAATGCAGAGTTTAGCCAGGAGATATTTATAGCCTTTATGGTTTTTAAAAGAGCCACAGCCTTTTTCTGTCCTTCAAAACCCAAATCAGCCTGAAGCTCACCCTAACGATTTTTCCCACTGACAGTGAACTCACCTAATTACAGTAAACAACTCCTTTACTTACATTTACCAAGAATCTTCATTTTACTACACAGATTTATCATTTCCAGAAGCAGGGCAAGACACTGACCTGCCAGACCGTTCCAAAGCCAGTAAGACAAGTGGCAAAATGCTCTGTGGTTGGTGTTAGTCAAGGAGTAAAAGCCTGTTGATGGTAAGAACCTCCTTCTGTTGGTGACACCTGACAAGATGTACCATGCCACCACCACCATGTTAAACACAGCTACACCCCTCACCCCGTGATGGACATGATTCCAGCATCCTGCTTATTTCAAGTTGCTTGGAATGACCCTCCTTGCAACAACCATCTCTAAAAATGCCCCGAGCTACTTTTGGCCAGGTGAATAAAAAAAAAAAAAACAGCTGTAAAAACAGAGTAGCAAACCCCAGGTGTGTTTCATACACCACAGTCAGGCTGTTTCTCCAGGAGTTGCCTTGTCAGGATCTGGTAGGAAGAAAGAGCTGCCACTCCCATGTGGAAGGCGATTTGCCAGAGGTTCCGTAACCCGTACAGGTAGATGTTGCAGAAACACACACAGAAAAGGAGCACAAAAGTCTTCACCTTCCTCCCAGAGCTGTAGAAGAGGTACAAGTAACACTGCAAAAAGGGGCAGAGAGGCACAGTTAGTGCTGATCTACCCACATAAACCCAGGGATACAGTGGGAATTGCTGCTTGGCACAGGTGGAACCCACTTGCTGAGCATGTGTGAAGAGCAACAACCATTCCAGGAGCAAACTAAAAGCTCCAAGTGCTGACAAGAGTCCCTTTTTTAACTCAGGCAGTAACAGCTCAGCCTTTCTCACTTCAGGTCACAGTTTCCAACTGTGCTGACGCCACAGGCAGAGATCACTGCAATTTATGCACAAGCACTTTGGGAAGATGCCTGCTATAAATCAAAAGGATGAGACACAACACTCCTTTATTTAGCTTCCCTGGCTGCAGGTACTTAATGGGGAAAAAGGCAGGACAGAGACTTTCTTTGTGAAAAACAACTTGCATCCAGTATTTAGATCTAAATTAATATATTCACCTTAAACTCTGCCATGAGCAGAGGCGTGAGAAGGCTGGAAGACGCTAATTTGTATCATAATACAATAAATAACCTCTTTGCAAGTTTTAAACACCATAAACAAAGAGAAGCCTGCAGAGAGAGAGCGGTCCCCAAACCCTCACCCAAATGCAACAGCACAAGGACTATGAACACACTGCAGGCATCATGTTATTCCCAGTTAACACAATTGCTGCAGCTTCTTGGGGTGACAGGATAAAATTAAAGATTTTCCCAGCAACATATTGCCCCCAAGTCAAATGCTGTGAATCCCTGGTTAAGGAACCTTTAAAGAAAAATCCATTTGGAACATGTGGTATTTTCCTCATTCCAACTCTTCTGCATAAGAAAGTCATCAAAAGTAAGTCATTAGAGAAAAAAAAAAGTTGGAGGAAATCAGGAACTGTATTTGCCACCAGAATTAAATTTAATTTTTCATGTAAATTACGACATTTTCAACAATGTTGCTATGATTTGCTTAGTCTTTCAAGGTGGTCATGCTAGAAAACCACTGACACAAAGACATGGTGTCTATCCCTCTGGGAAGGAAGGATCTTTAGGAGAGCATTTACTTATGCCACTCAACTGCAATTTGCCAAGGGTCAAATTGTGCCTTTAGTTGTATTTGTGCCCCTTCCACTGGAATGCCTCAGTGGAATCACTCAGGCTGGATATTAAAAGCCTCTGCTTAGCTGAACATTACTTTGTCTTGTGTATTAAAATATCCAAACAATCAGAAAGAACCTTATTTGCAGGTAACATACCTGAAAAACACAGGCTAGAAAAGGTATAAAAAAAGCTATCACATTTCCAATTCCTTCATGGTCCTCCTGTTGGGATGAAAAGAAGTGACAAACAACCACGTCAGGCACAGTTTTTAGCAAGTGCTGATTGATATTTGAGAATACTATAAATATAGTCAAGCACCTCTCATCTTAGTTTATGTTGATTGACTGTAACAGTGTTAAACATCAAGATCAATATCACTGAACAAGACACCAAGAACTGAGAGCTATGTGACAGCTAAATAAAACTGTGTCAGCATACAATCAGGGCACTTTTTCTTTTAAAAAGTTGTTTACAGTTTCATGGCTGTTTAAAAAAAAAAATTACAGAAAAAGGATCTAAAATAAAATAGAAGAACAGCGAGGAAAAAAAATCCAGCCAGCCTGGCAAGGGAAAATATTTCTCCAAATTTTAACCTCCCCAGAACAGAATAAAATGCAAAATGTTGTGATATTCAACAAAATACACCAGGTCCAGCAGCTGAGTAACCAACTGTACATTCTCTGGAGAAACAAAACATTTCTTGTGGAAAGCTGTGTGCTCAGCTCAGGAGCAGAACAGCCCCCCTTACCCCGGGAACCCAAAGAACCCTCTCCCTTTGCCTCACTCCCAGGTTTCAGAGCCAGCAGGGCTACCTGAAAGGAATATTCTGCCAGGTGAACGCCTCGGATGAGGTTCAAAGCTCCACACATGATGTTCAGCACAAGTGACAGAATGCCCAGGGGGGTCACAGGCTGCATTCTGTAAGTAGGAGCTTGGGGAAAAAGAAATGAAAATCAGGTATTAGTGAAAGTTCGAACTATTACTCTGAGTCTTTTAACAGAAAACAACACAAATCAGCTTTTGGGGGTTTTAACCATTTTCAAAACCTTTCATGCTTGCTCCAGAGAAGACTAATTACACACAGAAAACACCCCTTATTTTCATTGCATTACACTGTTCAGCTCTTCAGACATCTAGAAATCTGCAAGCACTCTGGAGTATTCTTTAAACAGATCAGGAATAGGATTTTTCTTGACCCATTTGGCATCAATGTCTTGTATTATGCTGCATATGGATTCTTTTCAAGTGTTTATTGCAGAGCTTAGCTGCTTAGCACTCCTCTCAGGTCAGCAGAAAAGCCCTTCAGCATCCAAAGGTCTGGGAAAGGGCTTGGATTCCTGACACCCACAAAAGCAAGACTGCAATCCATCTCCTCCTTAACCACTAATTATGTATATCTTTCTGAGGGTTCAGGCTGCACACATTTCCCAGGTAGGGAATTATCTCCTTCCCTTCTCACCTTCTCTGCTGCTACCTCACACCCACACTCCTAAACACCATTTCTTATGGTAACCTAATTGATGCATACCTAATTAAGGTCAAAGCAATTATTATGAGTGTGTATTTAACTTGGGGATCTGCTGCCTCTAATCCAAGGCTCTCCAAAAGCCAACCTACAGATTCCACACCTTGAGTCTCACCTACATTTCATCCCTGTCTTTGGATCACCACAAGTAGGGCACTGTCAGCTTAATAAAAAAAGGGTAAAATTTGCAGCTCAGATATCAAATTCAAATCCTCTCCTGCACTGTAAGACACTGGAGGGAATGAACGAGACCTCAAGAAGCCTCCCCAGCTCTCAGGATCTTCTCCCTCCTGTCCAGGTGCATCCAGATCCTGACTATTCCAGATGAACTCTGGCTTCATTTCACCAACAGATGAAACACCGTAACAGCTTAAATATTGCAGCACCCCACAGTTCCAGAGAGGAAAACACTGGTGTCTTCTCCTCCAAGAGATATTTTGATAGATGGATGTAAAAAAAATTTGGTGCCAGATTAATATAGGCATGAAAAGTATCTTTTCTAAGGGTTCATGTAATTAATTTGTCTGGCACACACTCACACATCCACAATTCCAGCTCCAAAGCAACAGCCTTAATTCCAGTTGATATGTGTCACTTTAAAGAGCATTACTGTATATTATAGTCAGAATGGTGTGAATAACTGTCATTCAAAGGCAATTTGGCTTTGTTTTGCTAACAGTGACATTTAAGGCTCAAACAGTGCCCTGAACAGAAGCTGTGGCAGCATCTTTGTTCATTCACTGACTCCGGAATTCAGTTTCCTGCTATTTTTGATCAATTAAATAATGTTACAGCTGTATCACTCTCTCAGAAATTTCCTAATAAAGACTCTTTCTTTGCCTCAGATTCTAAGGTTTACTTCAGAGGCACAAAATATCTCTCAAGCAAATTAAAATTATCAAGCACAAGTGTCATTCATGGAATAGGATCCTGCAAACTGCATGTGTCAGGAGTCCCCAGTCCCCAGGGAAGAGCAATGCAGGTCTTAATATACTCCTTCTGCAAAATGGAGTATTATGTAAAAGTTAGTTTTTTAGTCCAAGAGGATAAAATGAATTGCTGTCACAGATGCAGGGGAGATTGAAATATCCAGTTGCTCAGGGTTCAGATTCTGTGAAAACTGGGCTTTAAATTGCTGCGGACCTTTATTTCTGCTATTTTCATTCTGAGGTTTAATTCACAAACTGAAATTGCAGAGAAAAGTGAGATGGGACCTGCTAAGGAAAAATTATTACACTTCCTTGTGTGAATTCAACCATAATTTAAAGAGAGTTTCATACTAGAATGACTTACTACATTAAATAAGGGAACAGGAGAGCACAAGAAGTCTCAGTCCAGGACAGCACAATTTTACACAAGCACAAATAAATCCTGACTGGGTTTCAAACTGTTTTGACTCCAAGTACAGATGGTGTGCACTTCAGAGCACAAGATCCACACAGCAATGTCTGGGGACTGTGGGTTATGCAGCACCCAGGCAACAATGCACCTGGCAGGTTTGAACATGCACAGAACAGCTCTGTGAAAACATCCCCACACAATGAAGAAATGGAAACCTCTGCCCATAAAAGAGTCTCTGAGCAGAGGCCTCTGCCCATGTCACTGGAGGCAACACCACCACTCTGTGCTGCCTCCTTGGGGCAGAGCACAAGGGGCTGGCAATGAGCCACTCACTCAAAGCTCTGCATGAGGAGAGCCAGGAGAGACAATAGAAATCAGACTCACACAGCTGAGAATAAAATACAAGCACACAAAAGACACGAGATGTGAGGCAGCCTTCAAAAAAATACCTTAAAAAGGACCCTGTGTGCCTCTGAAAGATTAAGACCATTCATCAAGAGGAGCTGCATAGTTTTCCAGCACGTTTAGCGGGCAAATGGCACAAGTTGATCTACTTCATCGAGCCAGTTCTGATGGGAAAAGTCTCCCTCTTCCCAGAAAGCTCCTCAGCCTTCACATTTCTGCTCTACACAGAGCTGTGTCCTGCAGAGCACCAGCAGCTGTGCCCACACGAGGTGAGGCTTTGCAGCAGCAGCTGGGCTTGTGTAGACGCTGATCAAGGGTGCAATGTCAGTGTTTTTCTAGCAAGAATCAGGCTGGTTTGGTTCACAAAGGAAGGAACAAACAGTAGAAAGAATGGAAATAAAATAAAAGGAAAAGCTCCTGTTCCCATAAATACTAAGAAGGACAAAACTGCTCTGACTTTTCCATCCATTTTCACACTAAACTGAAGAGCCAGGGGATGAGCTTGCACAGCTCACAAGAATCCAGGATCCAGCCATGTAAGGAGAGGGATGTTTTGATCATCCGTGGATTGATCTATCTGCACTTGGGAATGCAGACACAATTCAATTCTGCCCACCTGCAACGACAGCACTTCAACAAGTCTCCTGTACAGCAGAGCCATAATATAAATAACATCAATATGGGAACAAACATAGCTAAACTTAGAGCAGCAAAGTGGGATTCAGCTGGTAGGGAACGAGGAGAGGAGAGAGACATAAGCCAGGAAAGCAGACTCCAGCGGAGGGAAACAGATGATCATAAACATGAGTCTTAAAATACAGGCAGAACAGTCTGTAAGAGTATTTGGGTTAGAGCAGAGAGAAGAGACAGAAATAAGAAGCCAGATGGAAAGCAATTAGGAATATGGGGGAACCGAAAATGTATTTCTGATCTGTGGGCACAGACTAGATTGCAAATATTTACTGGCACTGAAGCTTTTCAAAAGGGAAAAAAAAATAATGCTAAGAATTTCTACACCCTGTCACATCATGAGAAGATTTAACCTTCAAGCACAGTTCTGAGGAGAACTCACATACCTGACTGGCAAATAAGGGCATTTCAAGTCTATTTTTAATTCTTCCTGGCCACTGCCCTTCCATATTTTAATTTAAAATCCCTATGTCAAATTAGATTCCAGCTCATCCATCACAAATAATAAGATTGAGCAACTGGAACTTAATTTTATTAGTGTTTCGTAAGCCAAGAACAACAACAACAAAAAAGAGGAAATACAAGCTCATGGCACTCCAACTGCATTTAAACCACCATGTTAATAGGATTAAAACAGGGAATGGTTTAGTGGTGGACTTGGCAGGGTTTGGTTTCCTGTTGGACTTGATGATCTTAAAGGTTTTTTCCAACCTAAATGATTTCATTTGTGGAAGAGGTAAGGAAGGACTTTGACTATGCAACTGAAACACAAATAAGATGATACCATTTTTATTATAAAGTAGAGACTGGTACTTCAAAAGCCGGTAAAATGTCAGGTTTTGTTAGAAAGGAGTCTCTAGTCAAGGTTCTGTGTGTTGTTTATAGAGATACACAAATCCTCTTTACGAACTTTAGCTAAATACACTAAATTTAAAAGAATAAGGTCAAAAGGGAAAGCAAAGAAGGTAGAAAAACTCAAGGTAGTTTGGGAACAAGAGTTCTGCCATCAGCTCATATTTTTCTCATCTTTCCTTGCCTCAAGGCTGAAAAAACTCTTTCAGACTGTAATTACCTATCTTTTCTTACAAGTTTGCACAAGCAATGAATCAGCTGAGCTTCTTTTGCCATAGAAATTTGAGCAGACAAGGATTTTAAAAGCAGGAGGATTTAACATGGAAAATACCAAGTCCAGTTAGAAGCAATTTTCCACACAGAGAAGCTGATCTAAGGCTGGAAAAAGACACCACCGTGAAGGCACTAATGCACACCTGCTCTAATGCAAATTCCAAATGTTGTTTACTATGATAGAAAAGTCCATACACATGATATAAAAACGTATTTCTCAGTACAAAAGGAACCTGTTTTCCTGTCATTTGCAGAATTAGGGTCAGGAAATCCACTGTCACCTTGGGTAGTAGTAACTTACCAACCTCCACATGAACTCCTGGGTGCCCACCATTGGTCATCCCATTCAGCAGCTCCGTGTCCTCCAGTTTCAGCTGAACTGGGGGCTGGAATTTCAGCTCCTCCTCCACCTTCTCCCAGCTGGCCTTGGCTCGAGAGCCATGGGTACTGTTAAAATGGAATTTCACCTTCTGAATGATGTTATCTGGAACAATAGAGAAACCTGCTTCAGACAGCTCTGCAGAATTGAACTGCTTAATTATTAATCTTTAATATTATTGTCTTAATCAAGGAAATTCTTAATCACATAACGGCGTTCTTTTTTGATTGTTTTTAATTCCTTCATTTCTTATTATTTTCAGATATAGAATTCCACTATTGGTTAGGGGGAAAAATTACCTTTCCTATGTATTGTACATTACAGAACCCTAGAATGGAAGGACCTGAAAGATCATCCAGTTCCAGTCCTGACACGGGCAGGGACACCTCCTACTAGCTCATGTTGCTCCAGCCTGGCCTTGGACACTCCCAGGGATGGGGCAGCCACAGCTTCTCTGGGCAACCTGTGCCAGGGCCTGCCCACCCTCCCAGGGAACAATTCCTTCCCAATATCCAGTCTAAACCTGCCCTCTGTCAGCACCCACTCCCTTCTGGATACTTTAAATCTCCACATCCTGCCTGTCAGTGAACTGAAAGCAAGTTCTCATATCCCAGGGTAGATGTCCACTCATATCTTGAAGTGCCCATGAACCACCCTCAGAAGCAATTCCTCACTGTGTCTTACAATGTCAAGGATTTTTCCAGCACAGAGGTAAATTAATTCCATCTATATTTGAGTCCTGAAGCAGCTCTGACCAGCAGAAGCAATTCCACAGTGATTCCATCAATGTCCAAGCCCCAGATCTATGCACAGATCACTCTGCTTCATCTCTCACTCCTTCAACTTAATTCCATTTGCAAGCAAATCCCTTTCCACAAACGTGGCTGCTGGTTTGACAGGAGCTGTGCTGAGACTAAGCAGGGAATTTCTCCAAGTGTTCACTGTGGATAGTGCTATTTCCTACTTAATTGTGCAAAGATATTGGCAAATTCAACCTATTTCAAATGCTTAGGGGAATAAAATGCAGAATCATTTATCCTGTAAGTAAAATCCATATCAAATATTGCATAGGTTGCCCACAGCTACTACTGGATATGGCACATATGTAATACCTGTAGCATGTTGTGCTTAAGCTATTGTTATAGCTAAGATATAGATTACATACTCTTTTATATATATATATATATAAAACATGGGTTAAGTTGTAGTTATATTGTGCTAAAACATAGTGCTATAAGCACTCCTTAGTGAATATCCTGCATTTTACCTTGTCAGCCTGTTGATAAGGCAATAATAACTACATTATTCTATATGTACAATATAGAATAATTAAAAATAATATTAATTATAATGAATAATGAATAGTTAAAGAAGAAGAAAAGAAGAATGTAAGAAAACAAATATCTGTAACTCTCCAATAAAAGACTAAGATCTCAGACATCAAATGCATCTCAGACCCAAACACAGGAAACAAGATGATTAAATAAATAATCAAATGGCAGTATTAGGTAGACTCAGTAATATGATAGAATACAGTAGTAAAAATGAAAAAAGTGTGTTTTTTCTTTAAAAAAAAGACCCTCCTGCAATTAAAAGAGGCTACAAATTTCCTAATTCCTACTGAAGTATAAAATTACATCACAGCTATAACATGCCCTGCAGGGAATCCACCCAAAATCCAGGATGGCTCTGTAGTAAGCTTTCCTTGTGGGTTTCTGAATCTTTTAAGCATGAGCTTAACACCATTACTGAAATGTGGACAGAAGGGTGCAAACCCACTGCAGCATCTTATCCCCTCCCAGAACAGTTTCTCCCTGCAAGGGAATTGTATCACTCCAAGAAGTGAAGTTCAGTAGAGCAGCTGCTACTTGGCAAGAGAACAATTTATATCAGGTTAAAAAAGAACCACTGGGCATGGCTCTGAAGTGTTATGAGGCTCTAAGTCATGCCAGAAATAAAGCTGCCCATAATAATCTATTCTGTCTCCCTTTTTTCCTGTTCTCCTCTGTCTCCACTCACCAGAATTTTTAATTATGTTAGAAAGTATCTGAGATACCAATTTCTTTTTCCTCCATGCTTGTTCATTCATCACCACAGCCCCCTGTCCATAAGAGATGAACTCTCTGGCACTACACACCCACTAATCCAATAGTTTAAAGCATTAAGATCTCCCCCTCCTCCTACACACAGAGGCCAAGGCACACCCAGATTCATAATCAGCCTTTGGCCAGGAGATGTTGCTTAACATCATAGAAGTAGCAGAGACAGAATTTTTACTATCAGAGAACAAAGTTACAAACCAAATTCAATAAAAGCATATGGTCTGGAAGCCAAATTGATGCTTGTTGAATCGTAGGAAGCAGCAAATTCCCACCGAAGCTCTTCCAGGAAGCAGAAGGCCATGATGGTGGAGTAGCTGCTGGAACAGATTGCCATGCAGGCAATATCCCCAGAAGAAAGGAAGCTGATACAGAAGAAAAACAGAGTAATATCAATATTAAAAGGTAAAAGTCCTGCTGAATATGAGGATTAAACTGTCCTTTCTGTCCAAACAAAATGTACAGACTAAGCTGAGGCAGTACACTGCAAAAAGTGTATTTTTTTGTTGTCACAGTTCTGCAGCCATTGTAGATCTGTTTATTCTTAGACAATTATTTATTCCTAACACACAGAGGATCACAATATAGACTTTATTAAATTGGTACATCAGTACAAATTGAGGGCATTGCTCTCCCAGGCTGGCTTTAAATCACACTAATAAGAAACAAAGCTGGTCAGAAAACCAATTTTGAAAGAAAATGCAGTGGTTTTCCAAATGAAACCAAAAGGTAAACCCAAGGAAGCTTGTTCCCAGGAAGCACATGTATTCCTTGCTCCCCTTGACCAGGACAACTTCACATCAACACCAGGAGATACTGGTTAAGTGGCACAAACCAAGATTTTCAAACACTTATTGCCAGGTTATCTCTAACAAATGAGTTTGTAACAGAAACAGCACAGCAAAAATTCTACTCCAAAATAGGTTCCTCTAACACTGAAGCCATATTGATGTTGAAGTTTCCCATATTTATGTAGGGGGTTTCCATATTTATGTTGAAGTTTCCCTTATTTATGTAGAAGTTTCCCATATTTATGTTGAAGTTGCCACTTACAGATGGCCCAAAACCTTGCAGGCACCGTACCAGTGAAATCTTCCCTTGCAGCTCAGCCATTTGTCAGCAGAAATTCAGTATCCCACCAAAGTTTTGATGATGAAACATTTCTCTCTCTGTATTTTCTCTTTCCTGATATCCATGTACCTCATCCCAGCTTCACTTCATACTCATGGTTTCTGTTTTATCCCGTTTTTATTTGTTACATCATGTACTTGGGATTCACAGCTTTGATTGGCTCTGACAGCCCAGTTCCACTGGGTAGGTTCCCTAAATTCCTGCTATTCCCAGCTCCCAGCTGAGGATCAACACCATGCCTGCCTAAAACCACCTTTTCCAAGTTGCCAGTAATTTATGGCCTTTTTGCCACGTATCTGTTTGCACTCCTCTCATTTCAGAGCCACAGCAGGGCAACTTCTCCAGAGACAAGATTAAAAGCAGCAGGACATGTTGCCATCGAAGGGCACAAGTTTGCCTGGACTGGAATGGAATTCCAGTGCAAATCCCTGCTTTTCCAGCTGTTTCAGTGCAAATTCATGGATCTTTTTTCTCCAATCGCTCCCCCAAAAAGTAATGCTTAGATTTAGCTCAGGGTCACGTTAAGTTTTCTCACATTTGCTCACCAGAAATGCAATCACAAGCTAAAAGTCATTTCTTAAATGAGTTTAAATAAATTTCTTAATTTTTTTCTTCTTAATTTCTTTAGTAACTTTCTTCTCCTAAACTTAGTAATTCCAAGGCACGAGGATGCCATCTTAAGTAGAAATCCATGATGCTCCAAATGGTAACAGTAACAAGCACTGCCCGTTGAGCAGAAAGCTCTGCTACAACAAATGAAAATAAGCAAAATACGTATCAAAATATAAATAGGTGTAAATGTAATGCAAATATATGTGTATAAATATGTGACTATGCGTTAATATAGCATAAAATAAATATTTATGTGTTTATATAAATATAATATATAAAATATTATGTACATAAAATACATAAATAAGCATGTGTTCACTAAATTAAGCAGGAGTTTTGTGGCTGTGGTGTTGGAAAATCATGTTTCAAAATGCTTGGAGTTTATAACCTGAACATGCAAGGTGGGATTTCACACTGGAATCAGGCACTCCAAACTATACCCAAAATTCAACCAATTCCCAAGATAATTATTTCAAAAATTGAAGCCAAAAAACCAACCAACCAAAAGCAGGGACTTACTGTATGCTCAAGTTACGTCCTTTGGCTGTGCCTCGACTTGGATACTGTGCCAGGGCTGAGGATAATGCCTTTAATCTCTTCCTGCATTCCAGAAAGTCCTGGTTGAAATGAAAATCTGTGGAGGCTGAGAGGGGAAGTCCATCCCTCACCCTCACCACGCAGGCAAAGAAGATCAGGGACATTCTCCACTGGAGTATTCATGAGGACAACCTGAAAGTGAAACAGGACATTCATTAGGTTACTGGATGTGAGATTACTTCCAATCCCAAATGCCAGCCAGGAATGTGGCAGGGTAGGAGTTTATTCACCACTGAGACTGACCAGCACCTCCTGTTGCACCTCTGTCACTGAAAGGCAACCAGACTGCTCCCAAAGGCTGTGGCTATGTCCATTCCTTGCCTCTCTCAGACCGAAAGGTGAGGCAGGGGATTAGACAGGAGAATTATCTACATGGAAAGCAATCCTATTTTCCTCCTTCTGCTCTACCCCAAGCACCAGAAACATTGAGGAAAGTTCTTATGGGTATTTATGAACACGCTGCACCTTCACTGGAGTTGCAAACAGCTGCAGGAGTGTTGCAGTTGCTTCACTTTCTAGTGTGACACACAAATCCAAAAATAAATTTCAGGCTACAGCCTGTGAGGCTCTTTTTAGACTCACCTACGACTAAATATAAAATAAAAGTTGCCCTCTCTTCTCTTCTTGCCCTTTAACAGGTCACAGACTCCCGTGGAAAGTTATTATTGGGAATTACCTGGTACATTTAGAACATGCAGAGATCTGTCCTTCAGACATACCATGAGGAGCCAGAGCACGATGTCAGAGGACTAACTCACATAATCTCTGAAAAAGAGAACAATAATGAACATTTTAGGTAACTAATGACCTGTATTTACATGCATATTTACAGTAAGATCTTCCCTGCAGTGGATAAACATATCCTAGAAAGTATTTTGCCTAAGGGAAAACAAACAATTCATTTTCTTATTCAATGTATTAATTTCTACCCACAAAGACTCTATGAAATGATATGCAAAATATTTATGATGTCCAAGTAGTAATTTTTGAAATTTACCCCAGTAAATTTAGAGCAGCTCTAAATCAGCAGATTTTAAATGATTATCACAAACAAATCAAGGGGGGAAAAAAAGAAAAACAAAGGCATTTACTTGGCTTCAGGCAAACTACATAAATAAAGCATGAGGGAAATAAAAAATAAAGAAAAACAAACCACACTCTGAGCTCAAACTTCTGATAGAGAGTGACTGCTTTAACCAGCCCTGTATCACACAATTCCTTAGGATGCTCAAAGTGTCTTTGAAATGTGTCTCACCAGGATGTGTTTTTCTTGTCTAAGAAGTCCAGAGAGAAAAACCTCTCCTAGTTCAGGCACCACAAACTCTTTGAGCTGCCCTGATGTCTAATAAGGGTTGAGTTCTTACCACCAGCAGCACTAAGAAGGTCTCATTTGTGCTTCACAGGAATCATTGCCACGTAACTTTTGGGAACAATCCCTCTGTCCAAGGTGGCGGCAATTTGCCAGCATGTTAAAGCAACTCCAGTTAGCAGAGGAATAATCAGAAAGCACAGTGGCACATAACTTGTTTCTTTAGACAAGCAAATTAAAACTACATAAGATCAGCCATCTCTTGAAAAGTGCTGTTTTGAACTTTTAAAATGGAGTTCAAAGAATTAGATGTTAATTTTTTTCCACTATCCCTCTCACAGTTCTTCTCCAGCTGTCATTTGAGTAAAATCAAACTAAGCTCACAAGCCTCATGTCAACACCCAGCAAAAAGAATTTCAACAGTAATCAAGGTTCTTGTTAAGTCAGCTTGAAACATCACAATGATCTTCAAAGTGTTGTGATAGCCATGAAAGAAACAGTGCAGAAAATTAACATAAAAGTGAAACAAAAACAAAAAAATACACCTGCTAACTCAGAAATACTGACTTTAACACAGCCAAATTTTAAGCACAGTTGTTCAGAACAGCACAGTTTAACGGTGAAAACCTGGTAACACTGATGAAGTTTAACTCCAAAATAACTCCAAAACAGCCAAAAGATGATCAGGAATACAAAAAAGCACCAAACTTAGAAATCAAATATGTTTTCTAAAACATATCCAACCTATGAAATTGCTCAGCTCCCTGTGCCACTAACACCAAGAGTTTAAATATATATATATATATATATATTCATCACTAAGGATAACATCACCTATAGTTAACCAACTAAAGTCACAAACACCTAAAGCTACAGCCACTTCCAGCTATTCCCAAGACACACAAACCTTCCTGCTGCAAAGCATGAGGCTGTCACTGAGCATCAGCTGCCCATCAGACGGACCCTCTGGTCTCCTGTGAAGGGCCTGGTGTGGGTGCCCACCAGGAAACTTCCAGGCTTCACTGGAGAAACGAGTCTGTGCTCCTTCCTTGGACAGAGCACCCACCACCCAGGCTTGGGTTTTCCTTTTCTGTTGCCACAAGCCTCTTGTTACTTGCCCACAGGAAAGGGCTTTGAGTTTGTGTCAGTTTGGCGAAGTAAAAGTTACTAATGTCCCCTCCCTCGGAATTTTAACTACTTTGCAAGCCACTTGTGCCACGTCACCCATGACAAACTGTCACGACTCACTGACAGGTCAAGGTGTGCACTAACCCAGTGACTCGGTGCTGTCCCTGTTTCACATCCACTGCCCTTTCCTCCTCCAGTCTCCTTCTGTTTGCACGGCATCAGCAGCCCAAAGATCTGCACCGACTGTACGTGGCAGGTCTTTGACCTTGGGTCCTGAACTTGGACAAAGTACTCGTGTCTCTGGATTAAGCAGATATCAAATCTTGCTGTACTCACAATTAATAACACCATGCCAACAGCAGACCGTCTGTTTTACCGGCACAAAGCAGCCAGAACACTGAGATGTATTTTAAGCAGTTGTTTCAGAAGAACAAGTTGTAATTCATGACTGAAGGAAACAAAGTGGCTTTTTTCACTACTTGAAGCACCTGGTCATCCAACACCACTTCAGAATAAAACTATTTAGTGCAAGACTCAAACAGCACATGTTTACCACACACAATTCTTTAGTGTATTCCCACAGCAGGTGCCTGAGTTACCTGAAGCACAATTCCTCCTTCCCTCACTTCCTAAGCAGAGGACAACTCTCTCCAGTGTCTGCCTGGGGATTATCACAGCAGCCTTAATCAGACCCCTTGCACTTTACTACATGGTTACACAACTCCTCGGGGTAAGAAGATTAGACCCAAGCAACCAGGGCCACACTTCCCCACATGCTCCACAAACTCCTGCGTTATTGCCTGTACTTAGGAAACAATCTGCTCAAAAGGCTGGGAGAGCAAATGCACACCAGTGCATAGTTCATTAGGGGAATTAGGTTCTTTCAGAAATTATTCTGTGTAACCATCAAAAGCAGAAGGTTTCCTTCCAAGAATGGCACAACATTAATAAGACATGTCTTGTTAACAGGATTTCTCTCAAGTATTTGACTTCTCTCCCTGTTCAGAGCCACATTTCCCTTCTTTCTAGAGCTGTCCAGCTTCAAACCCAGCAACATCCAACTGCTTTTCCCAGTTCTGACCTCCCTGGTGGAGGAAGCGCAGAAATTTGCTTTAGTGGATGTTACCACGGTCCTGAAGCAGCCTGTGAAGTGTTTTGGACATGGGACAGCCTGACACATGACCACAACTATTGCACTAAAGCGCCTTTCCTCCAGCAGGTAATCTCCAGAGGGAATCATGGACAGCTAAGGATGGGATGCTGGAACCCCACAGAGATTCAGGTTGGCTCAATCAAACACAAAACACCTGACAGAGCTGCAGCTCAAGGGTTGATTTCAGTCCAAGGAAAAGAAAACAACTGGGATCTGGTTAATGAGGGAGAGTTACTACATCTCTGTGGGACCACAAGGTGGATTTTACCCTCTTCTCACATACATAAACAAGCAAATCCAAACCACTGTTAACATTTCTCATCTTCTAAGATTGCAGGAGCCATACCCATGCTTTCCTTCCCAACTGTTCCCACTCCATGCCTCCAGCAATGCTGACCAGCTGCATCACAGACCTGCACAGCAACAGGAGCCTCCCTCCAGACTGAACAGTGAATCAGAGCAGTTTGAAAGCAGGATGTTATCTCAAATTTTAAAATGGGATTTGTGCACATCCAGAGCTTACAGGCCCCTGTAAATCCTACATGCTTTACTTTTATCCCCAAAGGGAAGCACAGAGAAAACCTTTACCATCAAAAATCTCCTGTCTACACACACTCCTATAAATTATCAGGAATAAGGCCTGTTACAGAAACCTCAAACCCCAACATTCCATCAATCCCACTGCCCCAGTGCACAAGGCCTCCAACCCTTTGCGCAAAGCACACTGGAATAACTCTGTGAGGCTCTGAAGCTTCTGCTTTAACCTCTCAGGAGCACCAGCACCTTCCCTGTTCCCAAATACACACTCACCCGCCCAAACCCTCCCAAAGCCCACCAGCTCATCCCTGTACCCTCACCAGCCCACACAACTAAGGATCCTTCCCACATCCATCATGCTCCACTCACATTGTAATTATTATAATTACACTCTACTCACTCCTCCACCACCTTAAGCATCCTAAAATCCCCAAAAGAACCCCTTTCCCACACTCTTCAATAAACCTTGAAAACAAACACACACAAAACCAGACACCCTGAAAACAAACACACACCCTCAACCAGGGTGATTTTTGCTCTGCACTGAGAAGTCCCCCCATACACCCCCAAATCCCTGCCCCGTCCCAGAGCCCCAAACCCTCACCTTATCCCAGCTCACCTCACGCCTCCCCCAGCCCAACCCAAGCCTCACATCCTCCTCCCCCACCCCTCCGGCACCCCGAGGAACCCCCAAGTCCTACATCCCAACCACAGGATCCCGATCCCAACACGCACATCCCCCAGCTCACCACAACCATCCCCCAAGCCCCCAGTTGCGCTCATCGCCTCCCACAGCCCCCCAAAGCTCCCCTCCCTGCCAGCAGACACCCCAGTTCACCCCAGTCCGCCCAGTTCACTCCGCCCACACCGTCCCAGCGCCGCGCACAGTCCGGATCGGCCCGGCCCCGGGCCCCGGCCCCCGGAGGGGATGCAGGAGGAGGAGGAAGAGGAGGAGGGGTCGGTGTCCCCGGTGCCCCCCCGGGCCCCCGCTGCTCACCTTCCCCGCCCGTCCCGCGGCCTCGGGCCTCCGGCTCCGCCACCGCGCCGGCCCCGCCCGCTTCCGCCATGGAGCCGAGCCCGGCCGAGCGGGCCCGAGCCGAGCCGAGCGGGGCCGAGCCGAGCGGGGCCGAGCCGGGCCGAGCCGAGCCGGGCCGAGCCGTGCCGTGCCGAGCCGAGCCGGGCCGTGCCGAGCCGAGCCGGGCCGAGCCGGGCCGGGCCGGGCCGGGCCGAGCCGGGCCGAACCGAAGCCCGCGGGCCCGCACTCAGCCTATTTATAGGGCGCCCAGTCGGGGCCCCATCGCTTTATTAGGACAGGGCTGTTTTTAGCCGGGTAGCCCAGCCGGCCGGCCCCTGCTCCTGCTCCTGCTCCTGCTCCTGCTCCTGCTCCTGCTCCTGCTCCTGCTCCTGCTCCTGCTCCTGCTCCTGCTCCCGCCGCGCAGTGGGGGCACACGGGGATGCACCGCCCGCAGCAGCAGCAGCTGCAGCCCCATGCGGGGCCAGGCGGCGGCAACGCGGCGGCCTTAAGGGCAAAGCAAGGGCGGAGGAAACGGCGCCTCCAATGTGAGCGAGGGGCCCGGCGGGGCCGTGGCACCGGGGTCGGGGATGGGAGCGCCTCGGCCCGATCGCACAGCTCCCCAGCCCCGCACATCCCTCCCGCCCCGCACCTGCCACCGCCCCCCTTAGAACCAGTGGGTTCTAAGGTTTGGACTGCTTTGGAAGGCAATTGAGCTAAGCCCTCTTAGTGGCTGGAAACCGCTCCCCCAGCCTCGCCACGGCCCGGAATGTCGTGCCTCCAAGCCGCGTAAAAAGAGCACCACGCGCTCTCTTCTGGGCTCCCGAGGTGGGGAGGCGGCTTGGGGTGCGCTCTGCTGCCCGCGGTAAAGCCGGGCTCAGCACCGTGCTGCAGGGCACCACGGTGGGCTTGGCCTTGGACACGGTGAGAAACGTGCCGCTGGTTGGTGACAGGAGGGTGGTCACAGCACCAGCCACCTCCAGCCGCCTCCACGCAGTAAGCTCCTATTTAGTGCACTTAGGGAAGCGACAGGGAGTTTGTTTGTTGGTTTGTTTTTTTCTCACCCCCCAGCATGCATGAGCCTGATTTGTGACTTTATTTGCTTCTTTTTCAGTGGCTAGCCATGGTTCAACGCGCAGTCACAACCCCCTCATAGCAACAGGATTGCACTGCTGAGTCCATGTAGATCTGCTGGCGCAGGGACCGACACAGGATTAGCAGGTAACACATGAGATGAATTGCACAGGAGCTTTGAGCCTTAAAGTCTGTTTAATTCGGAAGTCAGTGGGTTCTAAGGTTTGGACTGCTTTGGAAGGCAATTGAGCTAAACCCTGTTAGTGGCTGGAAACCGAAGCCTGGGAGGATAATGACAGGCTCCCTTTCTCAGACACATTGCAGGATGAGTTAGTGTTCTCTTCTTTATCTGAAAGCTGCACGCGGCTGGTCAACACCCTGCCTTCCACAAAGCTCTCTTACACCTCTCTCCCAAGTGTCCCAGATAATCCGGTATGACCAAGCATGAGCCCGGGGCTTTACACAGGAGGTAGGGCATTTGAGAGCTTGCAGTTTTGAATGTCCAGGTTGAGAAGCCTGGAAACCTGGTTTCCAGGAAGTCTTGAGGCTTCGAAACTCCAGATGATGTTCCAGGAGATCCTTGCCATTGTGGGTATTTCCCACAGGAATATTCCGGTGAAACAGGACACTTTTTGCTCAATCTCATCTGCTTAATAGAGGCCATTTACATAGTGTTTTCTCTACTGCCTTTAATAATAAAACAATTACTAAAATGTATTCTTCACACAGACAGACACGTGTGCCACCATTTCCTGTTAGGTACTAAGAGTACTGGTGAGAATGGGCCCTGTAAAAGTGGCGTGGCTGTAGCAGAGGGCTGAGAATGGAAAAAAACAAATGCCTTCTGTCTGTGCTTGGCACCATGTCTTCTCTTTGCCCTCATGGCAGGCATGTGATGCTGAGAAGAAAGAAAGAAGCCACTGCACTGCACTGTGGGTTCAAAAGGTCAGCACTGTTGTGGAGAGTAGGATATTGAGGCTAGCAGTGATATACATAAGCCCCGGAAAATCCATGCCTGATGCTGTTTGTTGTTTCCAGTATTTCTAATGTCCACTCACAGAACTCACAGCGCTATTCTTCTGCAGTTTAAAGTATCTGCTAATCCCCAATGTTTCCCCACGTACACGTACCAACAGACTCGTCAGGTGCCTCAGATCAGCTCAACTGTTCTTTGAAAGTTTACAAAGTTTGACATTGTCCAGTTTCTTACTATAAGATATATTTTCTGTAATTCAAATTAGGTTTTCTTTCTGAACTACCTCTGTCTTTTTCAATGTCCTTTCTGAAGCATGGACACCAGAAGGGACATGATCAATAATCACATTAATATCATAGCCAGAAATGAAAATCACCTCTTACGTATCTTTGCTATTCCTCTTTATACCTGCAGTGATCCCGTATTATCTCTATGGAAGGAAGAGCTGTTCAGCCAGGCTGTATGGAGTTTCAGTATTTATCCTTCAAATGAGCCATCATTGATTCAAAATTAGTATATGTAAATTATTTGTTACTTTCCTTCAGAGTTCTTTTCTCTACTTCATTGTTTTGTATTCATACATAAAAGTAGAGGGAACAATGCTCTCAGAAGAGAACTGCTCAGCCAGCGTAGCTTTGTAGGTTTTCTGATCTCGGTGTTTCTGAGAAGAGGAAAAAGTGATCATTATAGTGCAAATAGTTATTACTTTGTCTTGCGCCTATTCTTAGCTAAGAGTTACTGTTGACCTTGTGGTTTTCATCCTCTTATTGTAATTGTAAATATTGTTGTATTATATAAATTAGTTCACAAATGGGACCTGGTAACAAAGGACATGGTACTCATTGTAGTATGAAGGTACTGAGGCTGAGGTACTCATTGGGTTCTTCACCTTGGTCTTCCCTGGTAAGATTTGCCTCAGGATTCCCAGGCCCCTGAGACCCACTGGAAAGTCAGGGTCAGTGAAGGCTTACTTAGAGCAAGCTGGGAGAGGGGAAGTTCCTGAGAACTAGAGAAATCAAATATCAGTCCTGTCTTTGAGAAGAGCAAGAAGGAGAGAGGATCTGGGCCAGTCAGTTTCACTTCAGTGCCTGGGAAGGTGATGGAGCAAATAGTCCTGGAAATCATTTCCTAATGAGTGAAGGACAAGGTGACTGAGAACAGTTGGCATGAATTTATGGAGATAAAATCATGTTCAGCTTATCTGGTTACCTTCTAAGATGACATGACTTATTCAGTGGATGAGGAGAGAGCATGGATGTTTATATTGACTTTGGCAAGGCTTTTGACAGACTCCCAATAAGATTTTTGTAGGCAAATCGATGAAGTGTGGACTAGCTATAAGGCCAGTGAAGTGGGTTGAAAACTGACTGAACTTCTGGGCGAGAAGGGTTGTGATCAGTGACACAAAAGTGCAGCTGGAGGCCAGCTATTTCTGGTATACCAGGTAAATTTTATATGGCATTAAGAACACTCATGCTAACTCCTTGGTACTGAAAAAACATTCAGTGATAACCTGAAAGTATGAGCACTTCTGAGCACCAGAAACACCTCTAGGGCGAGTGCTTAATAAGGTTGTCATGAATTGTCAACAGAAGCTCTGGTCACAGCAGATGCACAGCTAACCCAGCTGAAGGCACGTGCTGACGTTCTTGCTGTGGTTCCTAGGAAAATAGTACAGCCTCGTGTAGCTTAGCCTGTAACACACACAGCCTGTACCATAATTAGCATGGCTGTTTAAGGAGTGTGGGGAGCAGTAGTGAAAGCACTGCTCAGCTGGGAAGTACTCCTGCAAACTGTGTGTCACAACTTCCCAGAAAAATCCCATGTCTGGGAAGAACAACATGCTGCAGGACATGTGCGATGAAGATCTTTCACTCTTAAAGAGAAGCAGTACCTTTGAGGAAAGAGCCTTGTTTTTCTTATGAGAAATGTAAATCACTTTTATTATTCAGTTTGAGTTCAGGCCTTGTCTGCTCTGCACAGCATTTCCCAGTGGATGGATCAAGAAACCTAACTCAGCAAACCCTGGAAAGGCAGGCAGATTTCCTTGGGTTGCAGAGATAAGGGTGTTTCTCTGAACTATCACTATTATTACAGCATCTACACTAAGGCTTTTGCTGGCCTCGATAGCCACCAAAAATGGGAGGAGTGGGGCTGACACCCCTGCCTTTCATAACTGTGTCAAGCAGACTTAGACTGCGTGTGTGAAGAGCACTTGTTATGGAAGAACTCACATGCCGTATGTATTTTCATTAAATTCAAAGGTCTTAGAGCAATAACAGTCATAATCACTAATTATAAGCTGAATCCCAGACCCACACTGAATTCAGTAGGACATCTCATTCAAGGTACAGTTTGCTTAGGAGTAAGTGACATTATCCATTCCCATTTGATTTCACCAGGTTTTGAGTGTTAATTATAAGTAATCACAGCAATTTATAATTAATGAAACCTGACCTTCTTTGGCTTATGAAATATGCTTTGAATCTGTCTGTGCTGATAAATAAAAAGGACCGCACCAGTCTGTCCCTGCAAGGCAAGGGACAGAGCATGGCTCTGGAGCCATTCAGATGCCATATGTGAGCCTCAAGGGGTTTCACTCATAACTGCATATTGGAAACAGTCTGATGCCATCCCCTGAACTCTCCTCAGACTACCTGGAGGAGTGGTAGCTGTCTGGGTTGTTCAAGTGAGTGTGATTCTAATTAAAGTGTATGGGCCATTGCATGGTAGAGCTTATGGCCAGGTCCGTGCTCAGGTCCAGCTTGGTTTACTATAGGGCTTAACTGCCATGGAAAAGCTCTGTAAATTTTATTTAAATGGTCAAAACCTGTTGTATAATGTTCATTGTGAACTGATATTTCTGTACAGTACAAAATTACAGTCTAGTATACTCTCTATGGAAATGTTAAGTCACCTCCTGGGGTGTAACAGGCATTCTGTTGCTGCCACATAGGTTTATATATGGAGCCAGCCTCTCCTCAGTGGTGCCCACTGGCAGAACAAGAGCAATAGTCACCAACTGAAACACATGAAATTCTATCTAAACATTAGAAAATATTTTTGCTCCTGTGAGGGTGGTAGAAAACTGGCACAGGTTGCTCTGAGAGGTTGTGGAGTCTCTATTCTTGGACACATTCAAAACCTGGCTGGACACTGTCCTTCCTGGGCAACCTGCCTTGGCTGAATGTTTGAGCAGAGGTTGGACTACACCATCTTGAAAGGTCCCTACCAACCTCAGCCACTTTGTGATTCAGGGGTTCCACACATTACTTTGTCATTACAGAGTATCTTCCCCTGCAAGATCTCAAGGGCCTTTGAAAATTTTGATAATTACATAGTTCATTTGATGGTCATTTGATAGTCAGATTAGTAAAGGCCATTTGCATAAGAGAAAGACATGGAAAGAAAAATGTAAGGACGAAGCAAAATCCTATTCAAGTTGCACGTCTGAAACTCCGATTGTGATTTCACACTGGCTTTACACCAGTAAAACTCTGTTGACTTCAGTGGAGTTGTCCCTACCTAATACCACTGCAGGGAGAAATAGGCTGGGGAGCAGACACATCAGAGACAAGTGGCAAATGCTGATTTAGCATTTATAGCAAGTTGACTTGAGGCAGCAAATACAGCGGACTCACTCCCATTAGGATCATTAGGATTTGTTTCCACCAAAACCTGGTGAAATCTGGCCGTGAGCTGTAAGCCTTATGGCCAAAGCTGTACGGAGGCTCATTTTTAGAGTCGGTGTTAAACGCAAAGAGGAGTTCTCAGCTTTTATCTCAGAGTGTGTTCAGCCAGCCAAGCTCCTCCATGCCATGCTCTCTTTTGGAGCTCCACCTCTGCTCTCACGAGGTGTTGACTGTCTTATACACATATTGCCTGCAGACCCACAAAGTTACTCCTTCAGCAGCCCCTTCCCAGCCACTACCAGTGTGGTTATCCATAACACCACAAAGCTTAATAGGGAAGGGCTTTTGGAGAATGCACCCTATCCTTTTTCCTTACAACTCTGAAGAAGTTCCTTGGTGTGGCATTTGTGGCTGCTTCGACTCCTTTTGGGAGGGATGGGATTTTCTGGGGCCTCTTCTGTTTTCCTCCTTCTGAATCTTGCTTTGGCCCTGGAGGCCCGTGTGTTTGTATCTGTTTTCCTCTGAAGTCTTGAGACAGCCTGTCTGCTTGGCCCCTCCATCTCAGAAGGAGGGAGTGAAGGTCTTCTGTCTTTGTTGGGCATAGGCTGATTTTTTTGTAAGAACTACTAGAGAAAACAGCAATGCCAGTGAGGTAGCAGAACTGCCCCGGTAAATAAGGAATTATATTTACAAATAAATAAATGAAAGCAATAGTGCAAAATTGCAGATGGATTTGGGCTGAGAAGAACTCAGCAAAAATTATCTTCAGGCGTTTCTTGTGTACTAGGTGATGATTTTTTTGTCAGCAGATCACCTACTGTCTTGACAGTGCCTGAGAATTTCACTGTGTTACAAGCCCAGCTCAACTGAGGTCAGTCATACTCTCTCCTTCCCTCAGTGTTTGCACTCCAGCTTAAATGCAGGCTTGCACCTGAACTTCATCCATGAATTCCAGCCTAGAAACTCCCAAGGATCCATTGTCCTTTCAACCTTCTCATGTAAATAGGGGGAAATACCAGCAGCTGATTTTACAGTATGCAGCAGAGCAGGCGCAGCACGGCTGGGGTGGTGCAAATACTAATATTGCTGTTTGCCTCTTTATTTTTTATTTTTAATTTACCAATATCAATGTGCAGCTTCCTTCATAATAACCTGTTCCATGTGGAATTAGTGAGTTGTAGGCTTATCCCTGATTTTATGTTACTTAGGATGAAGGTAGTTAACACAAAAAAAGAAAATAATATGTAGTTCTTTTACACTTAACACCATTGATTCAGTCAGTCCCTCGAGCGCAAGACAGACTAAAGTCCCGAAAGTCCATTTCTTACTTATGAAGAGGGGTCAGGACACTGCCTGTTTTAAGCCTGATATTTATGTTTGGGGTTTTTTTTTTTGTTTTGGTGCCCAAAACCTGTTTGAATAAGTATACTGCCACTGCACTCCATGATAGAAGTGGAAAGCACAACATTAAGTAAAAGAAACCAAACCCATTGTAGAACCAAATGGCATTTTCTTTATTTTTTGGGCTTTCCTTGACATTTTTGTGTTGAGTGGAAATCTTGCTCCACATTTTAAACTGGAGAAATGTTTCTAAACTGTGAACATCTGGTAATAACTAGCTTTCAAACCCAGCTTAATCTTTAGAAAAGCTTAACAAGTTTGCTGCCCTACTGCACCATCTACAGGCAAAAACCCCATGTTACTATTACAAAATGCTAGAACTGTTTTAAGCACTTTCTTTAATCATTGCAATTAATATATAAACCTGAGCTATTTCATTTTTCATCTTAACTAATATGAATTTATTTATTTGTAAATATAATTCCTTACTTACTGAGGCAGTTGTACCACTTCACTGCTGTTGCTGTTTTCTCTAGCGTCTTTTACAAAAGCCTGATAAATCAGCCTATGTCCAGCCAAGACAAAATACCTTCATTCCCTCAATTTGTGTTTAAAATTACATCTCCCACAGTTGTAAATACCTTTTGGTCAGGGAGTTTTGCTTCTGCAGGACTTGTGTTATTTTGGATCTTATCATGGGGAAATAGCGAACAAGATTGGCTTGATCCTTTATTGCAGTTTAAGCATTTAATGGGATGCAGATAAAAGCTGCTGCATTTATCAGCTGTCACACACTTTCTCATAAAGACACCTACACAGGGATTATGATTACCATCAGCTCGGTTGTCACCACTATGCCTTTTTTACCCATGATTCCACACTGGCTAAAGTTAAAGAGATTCTTAAAATGACCTAGAAAATGCTGCCTCCCTTTCCCACAGCAAATACAACCCTGCTAAATATTCTCGTATATCATTATGATAAAATGGGAAGGGAAAATTTAATGCCTGAGCTTGTAAAGTATGCTCCAGTTTTGCAAGGCTGTTTAAACAGTGAAGATTATTAACATGTAAGGCCACAGGAGCTGCATATCTGTAGCTGCTGTTGGCTTATATCTAAAACGTGCTTTGGGTGTCTGTGATATTTCAGTAAATAGGAAAAATATGATGTGAAATGGATGGACCAAATCTCATGAACTGCTCTTCTCTTTTTAGGGAGAAAGAAGATGTTTTTCAGTTGTTCTCACCTTCCTGTGAGCACACATGTTTAAAAAGTTGCATCCAAATGAAATACTGTCCTTAATAGTGGTAAATACATATATACATTCAGTCAGTAAAATTTAAAGGAGTTTAAGAGATTTTGTTCTGGTAGGAGAACAAGGAGCTAAACTCAAGATCACTTATTTACTTGGGTTTTAGTCTCATATGTAGTACCTCTGCTGGGAAATCTGTGGAGCAAGAACATTATTTGTTGCAGTGTATATGCAGCACCCAAAGCAAGTAAGGCATGGATCCCGATTACAGTCTTTTTGCATTAATATAATGAAGACTTCTGAAAATAATGCATGGTTTTGGTCTGTTCTTTCACATCTTTGCCTGGCAAATTATTGGCATTCTGATCTGTGCCTACCCGTCTCTCCCTTCTTCCCCAAGCTGCTGTGCAGCAGTGCTGGTTTCTGATGTTAAAAGAGCTGGCAAGTTTCACCCCTGTCGTCCGCATTCAGCAAAGGTAGAAGTCACTTCCATATGGGCTTTGTGGAGTGCTTTGGGATCCTTCAGAATGAAAGGTGTGATATAAATATAAGATACAGTTGATTCCCTTTTTTCTGCAGCACACACAGTGCTAATATGTTTTTCTTTCATCTTGAGCTCCCCTGACTAAATTGTCAAACATCTCAGTAATACCATGAAGGTTTGCTTCAGGCACAGTCATAATCACTTCTCTGCTAGCTCCATCCTTACAAAAGATGGCTATTCCCCAGGCACACAATTGACTCTCCTACTACCAAATACCTCTGTCTTCTTATCGTCCTCAATAGCTTCTCTTACAATTTCCCTTGAGTTTCCTTGCTTCAGCCTAATCCTTCGGATCTCGTTCAGGTCCCATTTGCCATGTCAGTTCATCTGCAGTGCATTGTAATGGCTGTGCTGATCCTACGTCCTGGACAAAAAAAAAAAGGACCAGTAGAGGGATACTACTTTGGATTTCTGAGTCCTGTTTCATTCCTTCTTCCTTCCTGCTACTGCGTTTATATGGCAAAGGCTCTCTCCTCTTTAGGCAGAGCATTGTGAGGAAAGCAGTAATCAGCTTCTCCAAGCTACCTAAGCAGCACCTCGTTCTCTTCTCAGAAGGAAAGAGGCAAAACACAATTGCTCTTCTGAACCCTGCTGCCCAGCTCTGTGGGAAAGGGAATAATTAGCCTTGTTAAGCTGTAGGGCCAGCAGCCCCTTGCCTGCCTTGCCCTCCCCTCATTTGGCCTCACAATATCTGAGCTGCAGCCGGTCCCTCATCCCAGCTGTGCCCACACTGTCACTCCCAGCTGTGCCCACACTGCCCTCCCAGCTGAGCCCACACTGCACTCCCAGCTATGCCCACACTGCATTCCCAGCTGTGCTCACACTGCCCTCCCAGCTGAGCCCACACTGCACTCCCAGCTGTGCCCACACTGCCCTCCCAGCTGAGCCCACACTGCTGTCCCAGCTGTGCCCACACTGCTGTCCCAGCTGTGCCCACACTGCACTCCCAGCTGTGCCCACACTGCCCTCCCAGCTGTGCCCACACTGCTGTCCCAGCTGTGCCCACACTGCACTCCCAGCTATGCCCACATTGCCCTCCCAGCTATGCCCACACTGCATTCCCAGCTATGCCCGCACTGCATTCCCAGCTATGCTCACACTGCCCTCCCAGCTGTGCCCACACTGTCACTCCCAGCTGTGCCCACACTGCACTGCCAGCTGTGCCCACACTGCCCTCCCAGCTCCTTCTCTTGTGCAGCTGCTCTGGCACTCACCCACTCTGCCCTTGGAGAGCTCAGATGGCAAAAGCAGAACGTGGCGGGGCACCTCCTCACACTGCCCCTCTTTCATTCCTCCTTATTTTAGCCCAATTATTTCTGCTCCCCTGTTTCTGAGCCCTCCTGCATTCGCCTGCAGGCTGCTCTCCGCCCGACGGCGCTGCCCTCCGGCGGTGATGTATCGCTCACCACAGCAAGAGCCTGTCAAGAAAATCGATGGGCTGCAGTGTCCCCTTGGGGTCAGGCAGACAAGTCTCGTGGAGTTTGTTAAATGAGCTATGTGGGGCTACGCTGCCAGGTGAGGGAAGAGGTAGGAATAAATAAATCAATGTCTGCAAACAGTCAAATTACTGATCTTTGAAAATGATCCACTTGAATCACTGTGTTTGGTGCCCAGTTTGGTTAAAAGACATCTTTCTTTACTTCTGATTGCTTTCCTAAGTCCGGCGTTTGGGCTGCAGTGCAGCTGACTGGTATATCTCATGACAGACGATCCAGCTTCCCTTAACTGAGTGTAAACGGGGCCTATGTCCATGGGAGCCACCCGTAGTGTCATCATGTACAAGTCATGTGCCTTTGATCAAAGGGAGTCTTTGTTTTCCTTTTCCCACAACTCATAGCAGAGCTCAGAAATACAGAACCATTTTGATATTTAGAAACCATTTGATATTTAATCAGAACAGAAGCGTGGCATATGAAGAACATAGGCATATAGCTGAGCTGAGCTTTGGGAGACATTAAAAATGAATTATGCTGACAAAGAACAGCTGTATTCTTACATCAGAAACCATGGGGACAAATAATTAATTTGCCTTCATTAATTTCCCAATTCTTTCCTGGCAAAAAGTCCAGAAATGCTTAGACTACAGATGTAATTGCCATGAAGGGAGTGCATGTATTAAGAGATTGTATCAATTATTGGGCCATCAGATGTCATTATGAAAGCCAATTTCTGCTCCTGCAATGTTAAGATTCCCCCCTCAATTCCACCCACTCTGAGTCTTTTCTGTAGCCCACTTACAGGAAATATAGAGAAAAGAATGTGATAAAAGAAAGGACTTACTTAATGAGTCTGTTTCTGAATCTCAGCTGAGCAGGGCTGCACACAGCTGTGAGGTATGCAGGGGACAGTGTTAGTTCTCTCTTGAATGACAACACTGTGGAGCTTATTTGCCTCTCTCATCACTCTAGACTAGGTTTAAATTTTCTGGTTCAAGTGCAGATAAAATAAATCTAACCAGTTGATCAGATGAGTGTGGGAGTTGAGTTGGGTGGCAGAAGGGAAGGGTACTGGAGGGATGATGCGTTTTGTACCAAATGTTTCTTACCATGCTGGAGAAGAGCCCTACACCCCTGCCACCATGAGGACTGCAAACTGGAGGGCAGGGACAATTCAAGGATGCTCTTAGACACCCCTGGCTCCCAAGGAGCCATCTCATGCAACAGCCTCTCTCAGGAGGGCGCTTGTGGCTGATTTCTCTGCCCAGTGGTGGCCCATCATGGCACTGCAGGATGGTTGGATATGTAGTGGTGGGCTTGTCTGGAGGGAAAAGACATCCAAGGCTTTGTCTTGCTTGTCTGTGCTTCAGGTGGAGCCTTCCCCCATGCATGCCTCTGATACTGGAGTGTAATGTGGGCTTACATTTGTGTTTGTGACAGCAATGAGACATCCACAGAGTACATGCATCACCAACACTCCTGCTGCATCAAGCCTACAGACTGAGGGAATTTTTGGGAACTGATATTCAGAGGATAGAATAGGACTCCATGTCCTGGGAAATACAGGCTAAGCCTCAGCTGGTATAGCTCTTTGGAAGGATGTAGGCCTTATATTTGTAATTTATGGAGTGTCTTTGAATGAGTCAAATTTTATTTCAGTGGCAGCCAGATCAGAAATCTTGGCATTGTTTTTTGAAGCAATCTTGACAAGTATATATGGTTGGTACTTAAAAATTCCTACTGTGTCGCTGAAACACTTCCAGGCATCATTTAATCAGGTGAAGGAGATCTTAGCTCACTGCTTGTTCTCATTCAGGTTTGCCAATTATAGCTTGTCTAGAATTTTGTCTCCTCTTACTTGCAAACGTCTCTTCAACTCTTGCTAATTTCTGCAGATAGACCAAGTGATTAAATCCAACGTTTCTGGCATGCACAGTGTGTGCTCTCTGTCTGTGAGCCCTGCTGGAGCCCTCCAGCCTGGCTGGATATAGGTCTGGAATTTTGTTTGGCATGGTCTGGGAGGGCTTGGCAGGTAGGGATGCACCACTCGTGGGCACAGGGCTCCTGCGGCTCAGAGGACACTGAACCAGACAGCCACCTTGTACCACAGGCTGGGAAGGCTGAGAGCTGCACTCTGCATTTGGCCTTGTCTTGTGCCAGCGCTTGAATATATTTCATAGAATAGTGGAATTATTTAGGTTGGAAAAGATCCTTAAGATCATTGAGTCCAACCATTAACCCCGCACTTCCAAGCCCACCACTAATCCATGTCCCCAGGTGCCACACCTACACCCCTTTTAAATACCTCCAGGGATGGTGACTCGACCACCACCCTGGGCAGCCTGTTCCAGTGCTTGACAACCCTTTCCGTGAGGAAATTTTACCCAATACCCAACCAAAACCTCCCCTGGCACAACCTGAGACCATTAGGGCGGATTCCCGAAGGAAAAAAGGTGGTGCCACATCTTCCGTCTTCTTTCTTATATCGGTTTGATTTGTTTCTTTAGATTTGGAGGGGTTTGGGGGTATTTTATCCCCGTTGAGATAATCTATTAGCAACACAGAAGGGAGTGACTAACTCCCCTGCATCCCGTCGTCCGTCCCCATGGATGCTGCGCCGGCAGAGGCCGCTGCACCCCCGCCCTGTGCCCGCCGCTTCCAATCCTTATTCCCGCCGGGAAAAACACCGTGTAGCGTCTCTCCGCTCCCTTTCTCCTACCGTGCTGCTGGCCAGTCACCCAGCCCACTGTCATCTCCTTCGCTGAGTAACACGCCGTTCATTTGCGTGGCGTGTGATTACAAGGTTCTAGAGGACACTAATTAGGAAGAAAATCTGGGGAGAGAATAGGGATTAGAGAGTATCCGTCAGTCAGATGCCTGTCAGGCAGAGGAATAATAATAATTAATCGTGATTAACAATACTTTCTGTGTCAGTAGTGCATCTTATCTGAGGACTCTGCAAGCGTTTGGTGTTTAATCTGTGCAGCTCCTTCTGAGGGGAATAGACGTGATAAAATATTTAGAACGGAATTTGCAAATGGCATCTCTGAAATGAGACCCCTAAGGCAGTTGTGTACAAGCGCCAGAATAAAGCGCCTGGCTTTCAGACGGGCTGAGCGTCTGCAGAGCCCGGAGTTGGTGTGCTGGTGTCACCTTACTTAAATGGTTCTCGGTGCAAACAACAGGAGTACCCCCTGTTTCCTGGTGAAGGACAGCATTCCAAGGGAGGTGCAGGCTGTGCTGAGAAATGCAAGCCTGCCCCTGTGGTCCTGCCTGGATTTACGGCTCATCTGTGCCATTTGGATGCAAGCATACACTCTAAGGAAACAGCCTGGTCACACACGCAGGACCAAGTTCTTAGGAGGAAGCCGTGCACAGATTGGGGCTGTGCAAAGCCAAGCCATGCCACGGGTCAGTTCACCTGCAAATATTCCAGTTCCAGCTCGTCTGAACCATGGTGTGAAGGCTTTGAATACATCTGGGGCACTGCCAGCAATGATGAAAATGTTCTGTTTGCAGGACTCAGTGTACTTACTCCTCCCAAACGAGCTCTCAAATCATTATACAGGCATTGTCCAAAGCACTGAGAAGTGTTCTGGTAAACAAAAGGCCAAGTTGCCGTACAACTTCTGAGTCATAACCCAAACAACAGGGATGAGGAAAAATATGCGGCAGTTTTGTGAAATGTCTCTTGTTTTATATCTACGCTTTTTTTTTTTTCAGTGTTTTTTTTTCTCCCAGATAGGATCTCAGGATATGAGCATCTTAAAAAAACAAACAAACAAAAACAAAAAAACACCAACCCGAACAGAAAACCCAAACCAGAACCAAACAAACAACAATCCCCCCAGAAAAACCAACCAAACAAAAAAGCAGATTTTGAGCTCACATGTACAATGCCTTGCTGTCACATTTCCTGCACACAGATGATTTCTGTCGTTTTCACACTTGGCAACCCTGAAATCAGAAGTATTACACCCTTAAAGCTCAGCCCCCTAATCTCTCCAGGCTCACTGGAGAGATACACACCATTTCAGGTGAAAAGGGTTTGTTTTGTCCCACTAGTAATGTTGTTAGTCACTTAATTGGATGTTGCCTCACCTCCTGCAGACCTGGCAATTTTTTTGCTCACAGGTATTAACTGAATAAAGGCAAATAAACCTGTGCCACAAAAAACTCTGCAACACCAGGGTACATAGCCCTTCCAGGCCTGTGGTCAGCCTTTTTTCGTCCTTTTTTTCCCCATCATCATTGTGAAAAAAGAACTGGTATACTCTGTAGGGAGGGAAGCCTCAATTATGCCACATGATTTCCCAGGTCTGTAGCACAATGGTAGAAATCCTCCAAGTTCTGTAACAAACGCAGATTAGTTAGAAAATCCCTCTTTAGAATTAAGTATGCAAAGAAAAAACACATCCAGGGTTGCAGCTCTAGTGCTGTTTATTTGAGATCAAAAATTCTTCTCTCTCTCTTTTCAGGTGCTCAAATATTCTATTTCTGCTATACTGCAGTGCTTTTGAACCAGAGTAACACAGACCACTAAAAAAATCAGATATAGGACAAAAGGTTAGGAGTTCTGGCAGTGGACCGAGCAGCAGTACATAGACTTGTAATGTCCCTTTTGAGTCTCAGAGTTGTCATTACTTTGTAAGCAAATGGGCAAACTTCACAATCCTCCTGGCTGTTGTTTCAAGTTGCCTGGGAGTACAGGCAGAGCCTGCTACACTGGAGACAATCTGATACTAAAATCAGTAATAACCACTGCCATGGGGCCCAACATATTCCCTCTGTCCTTAAAATTCTGCCGTTGCATTCAAAACAGCACATAAAAATGTTGTTTGCAGATTTGGCAGTGAGGCTGGAGATGTTTCTGGAGGTGTTGAGAGCCCACTGTGACTTTTCTCCAATGCTCAGCTGGAGAGATGTAGGCTAAGCTCCTCCAGAAATCTTCTTTGAATTTTACGCAGAAGGGTCTTTTTATTTCCACAGATGCCTTTTTCACCCTATAGGCAGTGTCAACTGTGCTGTGACTAAATCCACTTACACTGCAGTTACCCCAGTGCTTCAGAGGACAGCATCACTTGGGGCAGGAAGTGAAAGTTCATCCCTTGGGAAAGAGCTTGCCACGATTTTGCAAGGCACAGCAGTAACCTGGTAACCGACATATCCATTTCTGTTACTTTTTCTAGGTCAGCATGAATCATTCTTAAGGGAGAAAAATTTAACCAGGCACGCTGAGAAGACTGACTTCTGTGTGCTCCCTCTTCCCTGGCAGCTCTGCCCGAGGAGAGGCTTTCGTCCCACACGGTGTAGCCACAGAAATGCAGTCCCCATCCCTTCCCCATCCTCTCGGGATGCTTTGCTAGTGACAGCAAGGCTAGCAGTGGTCCCAGGGATCCCATCCCTGGCACACCTCTGAGAAAATGCAGAATAAAGGCAGAGAATAAAGCAATTTTTATTCTGAGTCGGGAGGTGTAAGGGCACAAGGAACCAGTAGGAGGGCATTGCTCAAAACAAGATGCAGATTGCAAAGTAAGGTGCCAGGCAGAGAGGCAATTCTGGCATACACCCCAGTCTAGCCCTATATCAGACATGAAAAGGAACCCATAACCTTGGAAATATTAGGAGTTCCCCCACTGCAGACATTGAAGGATAGTGGCATATGTATGAAAACAAAACTCCTCCCTTTTCATGTGCTGTGAACAACACCATCAGCAGTTGACACGACTCCCTTTTATCCAGTGAGTAATACTTCCCTGCAAGACAGCAGTGTATGGCATGTCAATTTGACCACGCTGCAGCATTTGTTTGGTGTTACCTCTGAAGTCTTGGCTGTTTTCAAACCTGAGGCCCTTACGCCCTAAAGCTAAGAAATGTGCTGGCAGTGGTTACAGACTGCAGGTTTAGGCTGAGGACCAACCTGGTATGACATACTGATTAACATTCAGTCTTGGTTCAGCAGTTTGTGGGCAAAAAGCATCTCTTGGCAGGAATGGAAAACAGAGAACTCATCTCCATCAATTACATGGAGTATCTCTTAGCCCACAGTTATCACTGATCAGGCAAATTCTTTTCTCTTGTGATGAACTTCTTTTTTGACCTTTTACAGGATACTCCACTTCCTCGTGCCTCAGTTTCCACACAGGGGATAAAAATATTCCTTTAACTTGCAGAGATGCTGTGCTGATTAATTAACACCCAGCTGCACTTCCCAGGCTCTTGAGATGAAAAGTGCAATGTCTGTATTTCCTTTTAAAAACGTATTTGCCCATCTTGCTGAAAAAGGCATAGCTTGGACCACTGCCAGTGTGGGGAGGGAGGAGTTCTCAGCGGACACAGGAAATCAGAACTAAGCATATCTTGTGCACTCCCTGCTCTTCCAGGACTTGCTCAATGCTTATTGCAAGACCAGATTACCTGCAAAGTACCCGCTATCTCCATCTGGGTTTAATTTTGGCTAAATATTTTTCAGGGAACAAATAGTGACAGCTGCTGTTCAAACACAGTGGGCCGTCTGTTGATGTCAGTAATTGTATGAGAGATGAATTTGGCTTGCTGTCCCACTTTAATGAGTGCATGAGTGTTTGAGTGTGTGTATCTCCTGTGTATGACACTGAGACAGTGTTAAAACAGGTCAGGGTTTGGCTTAAATTCCTCAGTCTCTGGGGCTCTCTTATTTCCTTATTTCCTGCTGAGGAAATCAGCTCTTCAGCAAAATGTGTGTCACCTTAGCAAAATCAGGGGTGCCATCTGCAGTTAGAAAGCTGGGCTTCACAAAAGGCTGCCTTTGCTTTCAGTGGCTGCAGTGCATCTCCCCATGGAGCCCCTTGGATCACAGAATATGCTGAGTTGGAAGGGACCACACCACGTTCCTCCTTGATCCACCTGCCCAACATCCCCCAAAAAGTGTGTGACGGGGAGAACCAGCTGCACCATGCAGAGGCCAGCAGGCTCTAACGTGACTTTTTAGGTACGAAGAATGAGTTGAGGGATTAGCCGAGCAGCATCTAAGAAGCTATGGAAATCAGAGTTTTCCTAGATCCAAGAGGTTTAAATTTTTCAATGGAGAATAACTGCCCTGTTGTAACAAAGCTGAAGGTTTTTTTGGATTGCGCATAAACCCTTGATTTTGGCAAATAAGGGCTGACTGGGAAGCTGGAAGCCATGTGCTGTGCATGCAGTCTGTAAGCCTTTTGTCACTCTGAATGTTGGTTCAAGTAATCTTTCTTTGACAGCTCATTTGCATCTAAGCTATCCCCAAAGAGTCTGAGAGTTTGGAAATAATAGAGATGACATTTGGGTAAGTGTTTAAAAATGCACAGCAGCAGCATGCTCGGAGGCTTGCATTAACAAGCAGAAACAAGTCCTGAAAGCGAGCTAGGAGAGAGAAGCAGAGAATCTGTCTGAATGAAGTAAGCCTCCCTGGGCGTCTGATGACTAAGTAGGAAGTGTTTTGTGCCAAAACCTGGGAAGGTAAGCGTTACTTGCAAGATGACAGCGCCAGAAAATAAACCAACACACCACTGAGGCTTATGGCTGGAATGCAGCACTGAGCACAGCACACTCCCAACCTCTGTGAAGTACTCCATTGAGAAAATCGCTTGCAAATCAGGCTGAATGGCAATGGAAAAACAGGGCAACAGAATGATTTCCACGAGCCAAAAAAATTATGTGCTTTTAAATGTTCCTGTCCTCTAGCACAGGCAGGGTGCCAGCAAATCTGTTCAAGCAAGCTTGGAGGATTAGAGGGATGCAGTTTTGCTAGTTCCCAGGCAGCTGATGTCATGTGCAATTCAGGAGATGTTGCTGGGTACCAGTAGGGTGCATCCTGACAGGAAAAGACCTGGTGACTGATGAGTTTGGAGGAAAACTGGTTGTGCCAGGATGGGCACATTAAAACTGTCTTGGTGTAGGTCACTCTGTGAAGCTGAGGCAACACAGAATTGTAGGTATAGGGAGCATTAAAGTTCATGCACTGGATTTACCACTGGTGACTCCATGAGGGACAAATACTCTAATTTAATTTTGACTCTTACTGCTGTTGTAATAGCTTGTAAGGACGGCAGTTCAGTTGAGGGGCTGATGTTTCAAGCACATGATGAGACAGCATTTGCCTGAAAACTTGTTAGTCCAAATGAGGTGAAACTAATAGAGAATTGAAGAAGTGAAAAAGCAAGATGAGAGAAGGAATTGCCATGAAGTAAAAGGACAGATTAGGGCAAAGCCAGAACTTCAGAGTTCAGCATCATGCCAGTAACAATCGTGCAGAGCTGCTCGCTATATACAAACCACAATTGTAGCAGAACCATCTTTATATATCCATTTTGCAAAGCATGATTGCCTTCATCAGGAAAGGCAATGCAACACGTTAGGCCCTCTAAAGAAAAAGGACAAGCACTCAGAAATTTGGCTCTAAAATGGATATTTGGGGATCTGGAATGTTAAAGAAGTGTATTTAGTTGCTGTGGAAGAGTGGAGATGAAATTCAGGCTGCCTACAGCTTCAGGACCCAGCTATGAGTACCAGGGCCTGACCTGGCTAGGGGTGGCACAGGGATAGAGGATTTGGATGGAATCATGGCTCACTCCTGCCCAAACTCCTGTCTGTTGTCATCTATTCTTAACAAAGCACAGCAGAAACCACGGAGCACTGGAAATTGGTTGTAAAGGTCATTGATTTCAGCCATTTATCCTTCCCCCTTTTCCAGTGCTGGATCACATGGTTTTACCTGGAGATTTTTTGGGAGCTTTCTTTCTCTTCTGTGGCATAAAAAGCAGGCCTGAAGTCTGAGCCTCTTTGCACACCAGTGTCATGCTGAAGAGCACACAAAGGCCAGGAACGCTCCTATAAGTTACCTGCCAAGAGAGGTCAAAGGCAGCCAGCGAGGGCTGACTGTTCTCACGCATTCCAGTGTGCCAGCACAGCCTGCCCTGAGTCCTTCAGGCCTCTCACCCCAAAAATGCCTGTCCAGCAGTACTGCTGGCTGCTTTGAGAGCCAGAGGAATCACTTGAGTTATGAAGAGGTAATAACAGAGGAGCAAGAGTCCTTTGTACCTGTGTCGCTGCCTGGAAGGGCCAGCTAGCTCACTCAAGCGGACATGCAGGTGATAAGCCAGCAGGGTAAGCAGCGTGGGCAGTGGGGATTTGGGGCTTAGCAGGACTGAGACCTAACACAGCAACACAGACAAAATCCCTCTATAAAATAAACTGCTTTTTTTCGCAGAGGTCAGTTAGCCATTAGGGGGCCTTTTTACAGAGAATCTTCAATAAATAACACAGAAGGGAACAAGATCTTCTCTATGATGAGAAAGATGGAGATTTTGAAAACTCATCTGTCTCCTCTTATTCTGGAACAAAATTTCAGAGTTCTTTGTGCAATACCTGCCTTCTCCCTCTCTATCCCAGCCAGGCACTTTCCCCTCTTTCCAAGGGGGTTGCATGGGAAAACAGCCAGGTGAGGAACCAGCTGCTGGGACACTTAGGTGAGGAGCAGGCTGAGGAAACACTGATTCTGATCACTGATGTCTCAAAAAACACAAACCTTCATGTTCAAGAATTTCTGAATTCCCATGGGAAATAAGTAAGATCCCACCTCAGAAATAGAATGGAAATATCCTGCTCACCTAACTGCTGTGGGTGATACAAGTGAAAATGTGATGAAGGACTCAGGTGATATTGTCATTCAAAAGACGGTTTCTTGTTAAACAAAGAAGATGTTTAAAACACCAGCAGGGTCAGTTTAAGAAGGAAGCATCTGATTATTGATAGATTTTGTACCGAGGCTGTAAAGAACCTGAAAACCAAATGATTTGTCATGTGGAAATTCTGTGTTCATCTACTAAAGCTAAAATTATTTTCTACTCTTTTGTTTCTGTCTTTTTCTGCTTTTCACCAAAGATTTGAGAAGTTGGGAGGGTGGGAGGGGGTAATACATGGAAATCTTTAGAACTGGACTTTTTTATAAGATTTCTGCTGAACCCAACCCATTTCAGAGGATGGCCAGCTGTAATGAGGACACAGGAAAAAGTAAACAGCAGAGGACAATAGACCTGCTCCTTCCCATAGAAACCACTGCTCAGAAATACTGACAGGAGCTGGAACGTTCTGTGGCACTACTCTTGCGTTTTGTCTTGGAGTGGTGAGCCAGAGAAGTATTTATTTTCAGACCTAGGTCAGGGAATAAGGAGCCAGAGAAATGACTCATAAGGTCTTAGACCTGCTGAGTAAAACCTGTTTGAAATGACAACCCACTGAAGAGCACAGTGTTTCCTGAATCGGTTTAGAGCCTTAGTGTATAAATTCTGTGATCACAAAAATACCTTAACAGGCTTTTTCATGTCCCTAGTGCTTTAGCTCCTCCAGGTTCCCAAGGAGAAGGAAGCAGGTGAATTGTTTGTTCTTCTGGACTAATGTGAGAAGCAGGTGATAGCTTCATTTTAAGAAAGTGGGGGTGGATGTGCCTCTTTGGTCCACATCCTGTCTGAGAAAATAGCTGTGTTGTTTGGGAATATGCAACCTTAACATTCCTTGGTGAGTCTTGCACAGGAAGGGAATAGCCCCTTCACTTGTGTCTAACCCTTAACTCCCTCTAGACCAGACACTGCTCACAAACAGGCTGCAGAGTGCAAAATACAATGAAACTCCCCAAGTCCATTAATATTCATTATCTACAGGAAGCTCTGGAGAGATTCTTGAATGCTTTATTACTAGGGTAAATTCCATGCTTTTTCTAGATTTTATTCCTTCAGGCTTCTCCGGCTTATTTCCAAATCACCCACGTCACAGATTTTATCTGGGGGACAAAAAGACATCTCCAAAGAGCACAGTCCTTAATCAGAGTCCTTTTTTGTTGTTTGCTCTTGTTTCACACAGGTGAGGTTGAACAATGTGATCACATACATGATTAGTCTGTATGGCTAATAACATATGGCTGCATCTACAGCTGCATTTTGATATGGTACAGTAGCATAGCGTTGAAAAGGACCCCCTGATCATTCTCATTTCTGGTCCACAAAATTCCTTGGCTACCTTTGCAAGAAACTGCACCAAAGACTCTACTCCAGGTGAACATCAAACATGCCCTAGCTCTCAATGAGGATATAAGGCTCTGGACCTATGACCTGTCCATCAGAGAGCTTCAAACCACATGGCTGGGGATGATCAGATGGCACCCTGCATGAAACCAGATGAGTTCAAGCTCTACATGCAACTTGTGCAAAAGACAGAAGGGGAAAAAGCAGCCTAGACTGCCAAGTGAAGTCAATAGCAATGGTACAGATCACTCTCTTCCCTGGAGATACTTGGTGTGTGTCAGTCTTGCTGACTGACTGATCCCTGCTTTCTCTGTGACATTTGAGAGCCCAAAATAAATTAGGAATTTGTTATAAATAAATTAGCAGTTAGCACTGCTACTGCTATGCAGGGAGGCCTGTAAAATCTGGGCTAGAAGCCCTAGAAATCACGCTGCTGCAGTGTGAGGCTTGATCGGCCATGACCTTTGCCTTCCTAGACTGCCGGTGCCAGCCTGGCTTGGGCTGAGCTCTGGGCAATAAAGAGGTCAGTGTGGCTTGAACTCTGATACCTGGCAGAAACAACAGTGCCTGACTGTGTCCCTGCCTTCTCAGATCCACCAATAAACCAGAATTTTGCCACTTCTTCACCTACCTGTTTTGCAGTCTAAGGTAGCTCCAGTTTTGGGGAGTGGGCTGAGTGAAAGCAGCTCCTGTTTCTCGTTTGTTGTTACTTTGCCTCTGTTAAGCATTGGGTTTCTCTTGGAAAAGCATTTATTGTCCTGTATCTTGCACGTGCTCCATTCAAATACTTTTTGGGGCCAGAGCACTCCTCATGAGCTGGGCACTGTGCTGGGTATGCCCCACACCTTCAGTGTTTCTCTCACTCTGCAGCGGGAGGTGGGGGGATTTATTTGCTATACAGATTACTTCTGTATGCTTGTGATTGCTCTGTGCTTCGTGCATCAGAGCTTCTCCTTACTCTGTCTCCCTGTCATTACTGTGAACACAGAAAACACTGAGAAGGCACATCCTGCATGCCAGTGGCACATTGGGCCACGTGGTCATGGTGAGCTGGTTTCTGCAGCTGGCAGCTAGAGGTATGATAGCACCCTGTCGAGCTGCATGTGGTTTACCACCTAAAGGAACCAGTTCTAGCTGGTCCATATGGGACTGGCACAAGTTTTGAGTCAGACCTCTGGACCTGTACCAAAAGCCTGGCTGACCACACCAGCAGGCCCTGCTGTGGATGTAGAGTCATTCCAAATTGCACAAACCCTGAAAACGGGAAACTGCTGCAAGTTGTCTCTCTTCTTCCAGTTCTCACTGGTTTCTCAAGGAAATGTCTTGCAAGGGCTGCCAGTGATACCTAACACTTCTTAATACTGTCAGAGCATCCAAGTAGCTTTCAGAGCAATCCCATTTGAAGCCTTATCTGTTTGTTCTCACAAGAATGTAAATGGCTTCAAACCCTCTGGTCTTGTTCCATTCTCATGAGATGACAACCCCCCATGAGGGGTTGGGGTGCTGGGGCTGTGGTGGGTTATCTGCTGCAAGGTGGTTCTGTAGCTAAGAGGACAGATCAAAACCTACCTGGCTTCTGCCAAAAAATCCCTGGGCTGGAATACTGAAAAACAGACTCTAGAAAAAGGGCAAAAACAAAGCTGTATTTTTTTCTAATCTGCTCCAGCTACAGTGTTAAATATAGAAATGATTGTGCCGCATGAATAATTATTATGGCCTTATTTGCCTTTCTGTTGTATGGAAGAATTTAGGTCTTTGAAATATTTAAGAACAATGTAGTCACAGTCCACTAAAAACAGTTATGAGGGCAGAAGAATCTGAGATGCAACATCAAATGCCTTTGATTTTTTTTTCTTCCTTTTTTCTTGTCCTTTTAGTTTTTCTTTACATGTTTTTTCTGACAGCATGATGTCATGTCGTTCCTAGTGATGCCACGTTTTTCCTAAATAACTTTGGTTGGGAATTTTGTAAGATGTTTTCAGCCATACTTCAAGGCTGATGATAATGAACTGCTCAAGGCATCCTATTGTTCTGCAATTCATATCAACCTCATGATTTAATTATTTGACATGGATACATTCTTTGTGCATTGATATGCTATATTTTAATATATAAATGAAATGGGAATCAAAATAACAAAACAAGAAAACATACACTGTGAGTAGATTGTCAGACAAGGCTAGACACCAGGCTTCTGCTAACAAGGATTATTGATACATTTATTAATAATCCTCCATTTCCATTTCAATGTACACTTGATTTGAATGCTATTAAGGAATTCATTGCTTAATGTTGAGGAAAAAAACCTCCATTAATTATAAATAAACAATCAGTTCTTGATTTTTGTGATGCTAAGCATAAAATTAGAGAACAGATAAACCAGCATACACAAAAGCCTCTGGCTTTTCATTGAATCAGAGACTCCTTGAATGGCTTGGGTTGGAAGGGACCTTGAAGACCACCCAGTTCCAACCTCTCTGCCATGGGCAGGGACACCTCCCACCAGCCCAGGTTGCTCCAAGCCCCGTCCAGCCTGGCCTTGGGCACTCCCAGG
>JAWWEU010000081.1:2166668-2178927 GCA_035583155.1 Acropternis orthonyx | reverse complement strand
GAGCCGAACCGGGCCGAGCCGAGCCGGGCCGAGCCGAGCCAGGCCGAGCCGAGCCGAGCCGAGCGGAGCCGAGCCGAGCCGGGCCGAACCGGGCCGAGCCGAGCCGGACCGGGCCGAGCCGAGCCGGGCCGAGCCGGGCCGAGCCGAGCGGGGCGGCCGCGCGGGGACAGCCGGGAAGGCGGCGGGAGGGACAGCGGGGATCGCGATCGGCGTGGGCTGCGGGATGGGGATGGGGTGTGGAATGGGACTGGGGATGAGGATGGAAATGGGGATGGGCTGTGGGGATGGAAAAGGGGATTGGGATGCACATGGGTGTGGGGATGGGTGTGAGGATGAGGATGAGAACGGAGCTGGAGCTGGGGATAGAAATGGGGATTGGGATGGGAATGGGATGTGGGGATGAAGCTGAGGATGGGACTTGGCTGGGGGAATGGGACTAGGGATGGACTGTGGGAGGCTGGGGATGGGAGTAGGGGTGGAAATGGGATGCAGATGGGGATGGGATGTGAGAATGGGACTAGGGATGAGGATGGGAATGGGCATGAGGGTGGGGAGATGGGCGGCAGGGATGGGGATGAGGTGTGGAGATGAGGATGGGACTGGAGAGGGGGATGAGGTGTGGGGCCTGAGGATGGGACTGCTAATCCAGCTGAGCAGTGGGAGCTGTGCCAGAGCACCAGCAGCAGCCAAGGAAAGGGGGCAATGGTGGGATTTTCCCAGTGGTACAAGTCACAGAGTTTGGACTCTGCCAGCTCTTCTGAGAGCTGTTGGGTGAAACAAAACCAAACTCTGTAGCTCAGCTCTTGTGCCGGAACTTCAGGACACACTCTACATCCCAGGTGGAAGATGGAATTTTCTTTATAATGAAGAGTTGCTCAGAAGATGAACTGGGCTACAAAGCATATTTATCACCTTCCTTCATTCTGGGGGTGCCAGGCATAGAAAAAAGTCAGGAGGCTCCACAATGGGTACCGATACCTGAGCCTCGTTGTTGTTTGTGATCATGGGGCTGTTTAGCCTGGAGAAGAAAGTGCCTTTCAGCACTTAAAAGGGGTTATAAAAAAGTGAGAGAGCAACTTTTTACATGGTCAGATAGTGACAGCACAAGGGGGAATGGTTTGCAAGTAAAAGAGGAGGCATTTAGATTAGATATCAGGAAGAAATTGTTCCCTGTGAGGGTGGGCAGGCCCTGGCACAGGTTGCCCAGAGAAGCTGTGGCTGCCCCATCCCTGGGAGTGTCCAAGGCCAGGTTGGACGGGGCTTGGAGCAACGTGGGATGGTGGAAGTTGTCCCTGCCCATGGCAGGGGGTGGCACTGGATGGTGTTTAATCATCTTCCAACCCAAACCACTCTCTGGTACGGTTCTGTGATTCTCATTGTGGATGCTGGGGCAGTAACATCACAAACTGTCTTCTCCCAGGACATATATCTGAAAAACAGCAGAATTTAAAAAGTAAACAATAAATCATTACTGAACATGGGAGCTCTGAATTCCAAACATTCTACATTGTTTGAGCATAGTGGAGTTGCTCTCTAAGCAATAGCAGTAACCACCAATGTTCTGCTGTTCCAACAGTTTCCACTCCTCATGAAAACACCACACTGCTGCATTTCTGATTTCACAACCTGATTCCATCCCTGCTGAGGGTTTCTTTGAATCCTTCCTGCTGGTGACGCAGGGGAAAAGGAGTTTTTGGGATAGCAAGGAACAGCAGTAGACGAGCTTCATTCCAAACCCTTCTTGCAGCCCTGCAGGATGTTGTTTTGGTGTATTTTGATCTCATTCACTCTGCCTGTAAAGGGAACAGCTCTCTCTTTGCTATCACTACCAAAAGAAACTGGTGTGTGGCTTGGGAGGTTTTTTCCTCCAGTTTTTAGACCTTTCTTAGGAATCTGGTGACCAAGCAAGTTCACAATACAGCGGGTACACTGACTGCTGAGCAGTTGCTGCATCTGCACTCCCAGGTGTGTTATCACAGAATGGTTTGGGTTGGAAGTGACCTTAAAGATCATCCAGTCCCACTCCTTGCCATGGGCAGGGACACCTTCCACTAGCCCAGGATGCTCCAAGCCCCATCCAACCTGGCCTTGGACACTTCCAGGTTGAAGGCTGAATCCAAAAAATTATAAGGAAAATAATATTTCCACCTGCATCAGCAGTGATGTGCCCAGTGGTGCTGAAGAGGCATAAAAAGCTGATTTTTCTCTTGCCACAACCCCAACTATGAGAAATGTGAGAAATGAAGCACAGAGCAACAACATTGAACTTCCAAAGAAAACAAGGGTACGTGCAGACAGGCTTGAGCCAGATAAGCTGAGATGATCTGTATCCCATGTGAGAAGCTTTGCCAGGGAATTTGAAGCCAGTCTTTGCTTCCACTTTGAAGCAGAAAATCCTTATGTCAAGGAAAAAACTGTAGAGTAAAGCATGGACTGATTATTTGGGGCAAAAGAAAAAAGCAAGGTAATCATGCACCACCGAGTACTGGAGTGTTGGAAGAACCTTTCTGTGTTAATCAAATCGAACAAACAAACAAAAAACCCCAAACCAACCAAACCCAGGGCAGAGTCTGAAATTGCAGCAGCTCCCAGTTTGCTGTGTAGCCACTTTACTGATCCTGAATGTCAGGTGATGGAACGAATGCCAAGTCACATGGATAAGAGGTGACAAAGCAGTTCAATTAAATATATTTTAAGGTTTCCTTCCTCCAGGTTCCCTAGGGCGGGTCAGTGCAGGGTCAGGCAGCCTGGCCAGGGGGATTGTACAAACTCCTGCAGTAGTCCCTGAATCCCTGGGAAGCTGTGGAAGTGCCAGTCAGCAGTGCTTTGCTGTGAAAATAACGTACAGTTATTTCACTGAGTGAGTTTTTACAGTTCCATCTCTTGTATTAAATGCAAATTCACTCCTTACTGCCATGGCATGGGGGTAGAAGAGAGGCAGGGCACTCACCCACCGAGTTCCCCCACGGCAGTCAGGATTTTTTGGCTGACCTTCAGTTTGAACTATCATGCCAACCACAAAACAAAGGACTGCTTTATCAGACTGCTTGCCTTTGAGATTTCCTAAGGATTTAATGATCCCAGCCATGACTAGGAAAGAACAGTATGGCAAATACTGAAACTTGCCCTAAAAAAGTTTAAATTAAACTAGAAGAAAACACACTGACATGCAAAACCCCTGATGGCTTTCTGGATAAATACAAGCTGGCATTTGATGGTTGTGTTAAAATAGACATAATAGCTTGTTGGAGCTCAAATGTCTTCCCCAATATTCCTAAGTGAGCAGGAGGGTTGGACACAGATCCTGAGTTTAGAAGCCACTATGTTGGTTCCAAGGTAAATAATTGTGAATTTTCCAGCTGACAGCACACAGCTCTGCTTTAAAGGAAAGGTACACCCTGGTCTGAAGGAGGAGGCTCTGACAGTCTTTATGCATTTCACAAACACTTTTTTATGGTACTTGAATGCACTTTGTTTGTGTCTGAATAGCAGAGTTAAACCACTGCTGTATATCTGAGGGCAGGGATAGATGGATATTGGGATGAAATTCCTCCCTGTGAGGGTGGGCAGGCCCTGGCACAGGTTGCCCAGAGAAGCTGTGGCTGCCCCATCCCTGGAAGTGTCCAAGGCCGGGTTGGAGCAACCTGGGCTAGTGGAAGGTGTCCCTGCCCATGGCAGGGGAGTGGAATGGATGGGCTTTAGGGTCCCTTCCTGCAGCAGCAGGGGAGGTTTGGTTGGATATTAGGCAAAAATTTCCTCACCAAACGGGTGGTCAGGCATTGGAACAGGCTGTCCAGAGAAGTTATGGGGTCACCATCCCTGGAAGTGTTCCAAAGGTGTGTGGATGTGGTACCTGGGAACACTGTTCAGTGGGCAACACCACAGTACTGGGTTTACGGTTGGACTTGATGACGTCAGAGGTCTTTTCCAGCCTAACTGATTCCATGGTTTTATACTGGATCATGGCACTCCTGTGATAGTGGCTGGCAAGGCCAGGTAGCTCAAGGCCCTGGTCTGTAGCCAGTGTTCTTCTGTAGCAGCCACATTTCTCCCCCACACTGTCAGCAGGGTAATGGGCTGTCATGAGACATGTCTTTGAACATTTTGTGTCACCGACACATCAGTGAAAGACCCTGGCTGAGCTCTACATTCCTATAGTAATGCTGGTCCCTGAACCACATCACAATGCTCATTTCATTACCTCCCAAAACATCCATGAGGGAGGAACACAGGAAGCAACGCCTTAAATTTTTATTTCCTAGGAATTTGGGAAGTAGGTTTGTTAACCTCTAGAACAGCTTATTTAATATTGTAACAGGAGGTAAATCCTACATTATTATAGAAGAACATGTCATGATTTGTAATCTAAATGCTTGATTTTGTGAGCATTTGCTGAACATGTGGGAGGTTGGTTTGTCTGGCTGCTCTCCCTGAATTCAATGCATCCCATTACATGCATCTAAGAAATTTAATGTTGGCTTGTTTAAATGTTCTCAGGATATCAGCTTTGTCTTAATATGAGAAGAGTCATTAAATAATTATTCAGCTTTGCTATATTCATGTTAATGGTTTCTTGTTAAAAAATAAATACTGTCATAAGGGCAAAGGACAGGGATACTGAATCAGACCTAATGCACAAGTAGCCCACTACCCTGTTTCCAAAAGTCTCCATAAGCAGTTGTCAAACAATAAGTGATTCTTCCCCCACCAACAAGAGCTTCCAACTACTTTCATCTCAGAGACTTTCATGACCCTGATGTGTTTTTTCTACTTGGTAATGCTCAAGAGATCTCTCTGAAGTCCTGTCTTCATTTCCCTTTTTTTTTTCCTTTTCAAGTAAGCTTTCTATCCCCACAACCTCTGGCAAGGAGTTCTAAAGCTCAGCTATCCACAGCAGAAAGAACCATCTCTTCTTCCTTTGTATTAATATTGAAATATGCAAATACACACTGACCTTCTTGCATATGTTTGTTGTTCAGGGTTTTTTTTAAAATTATGAATCTCCCCTGAGTTCTCATGTGTCTTTCCCGTGTTACCGGGATTTACATACACATGATTCCCATTGCTCCCACTGCCTGCTGTATACCCTGAGCGAGCCCGCAGCCCCTGGGCTTCCCCTCTCCTTTCCCTCCCCAGCTCACGCTCCAAGGACAAGGGAAGCAGCCGGATCCTCCAGGCAGCTCCAGCAGCTTTGCACTTTCTGCCCAGCTTTCACAGGAGGTCAAAGTGACACGCGTGGCTTGAGGTCTCCCCACGCCCCCTGTTCATCCCGCTCTGACACGATGGTTTTGACGAGGAGAGCCAAGAGACAGATCAGAGAATGGAGCCAGCAAAGGGAAGGGATGCACCTACTTGTCTCTCTAAGCCCTGTCAGCGCCGTGCTCGGGTTCAGAGCAGAGCCCCAGGGCACGGTGGTGCAACCAAAGGAGCGCTGCAGGAGGAGGTGAGAGTGGTTTGAGTCAATGCTGCTTTGAGGAGGTTTCACATTACGTTCACCCTGGAGTCAAGCAGCAGCAGCTCGGAATATTTTTATCAGCAGGGAGCCCCAAGTACTTTGACTTTTAAAAGCCTGAGCAGCATAAGCAATAAGCCAGATGTGCTTTTTGATAAATGTAGCCCCATCACCCGGGTTTCATTCTGCACTCCATTTGCACTCCATGGGAAACAGGGACTAAAGAACACTGTGCCTCTGGAAAGGGAGTTAATAATCAATTACACATTTATACTGGCAAAGAATCCCACCATTTTAATACTTACATGAACAGAATGGGAATAAGTTTTGGCTTTTATTTTATTACTCTGACCTTCACCTTCCTCCTTCCCTCTGCCAGGAAGAACTGCTTGGCAAGGCAGGGCAGGGCAGGGCCACACCAGTCCCCCAGTCAGGCAGGGACCAGGGGGCAAGAGCCTGTGCTGAAACCCAGCTCTCAGTCAGTGGGTTGGAGGGTGCATGGGCAAAAACACTGAGCAGGAATTCTCATGTTCCCACAGCAGATCCAAGGTTACAGCTGCCCTGTGCCAGGATTGACCCTGAGCACTGGCAGGAGGGGCAGGGAGGAGGTTGCAGAACCTGTTGGTGCATTCAGGGCTGTGACAGTCACCTCCTGCCACTGTTTGCCTCCACACCTTACAAAGGTACTGTGTAGGAGAGGCAGGTGATGTGAAATGCCTTGCGTGCAGACAACATTCCTTACAGGCCAGACTCACCTGGAGGTGTTCAAGGGCCACCAGGTCAGGGTGTGACACTGTGTAGATGCTCCCAATAAGCTTTGCCTTTGGTAGGACCAAACCAATGGAGCAGCCATGAAGGCACTGATGTGGCAATGTTTCTGTCCCCTTCACATACCCTTCTAAGAGCCATGAAGACCCTCGGAGGGCTGGAACCCCTCTGCTCTGGAGACAGGATGGGAGAGATGGGGGTGTTCACCTGGAGAAGGGGCTGGGGAACCTTCATTGCAGCCTTCTTATCATGGAATCATAGAATCATAGAATGGTTTGGGTTGGAAGGGACCTTAAAGCCCATCTCATTCCACCCTTGTCATGGGCAGGGTCAACTTCCGCTAGCCCAGGTTGCTCCAAGCCCCATCCAACCTGGCCTTGGACACTCCCAGGGATGGGGCAGCCACAGCTTCTCTGGGCAACCTGTGCCAGGGCCTCCTCACCCTCACAGGGAACAATTTCTTCCTAATATCTCATCTAACCCTGCCTAACACTAACCCCAATCCTAACCCATATGTGTGTTCCCACAGCAGGTCCTGCCACACGCTCACAGCATAGCACAATGACCCAAGGCTGTGACTGGGCTGTTATCAGAGCTCCCTCCAGCACAGGCAGCCACAACCCCCTTCTTGAGCAGGTTGTAGAGCTCAGTGGCACGTGAAAGCCTCCTCTCACTCTGTACATGCTCTTGTCATGCTGTATTAACATTTAAGACCAGACACAGGCCAGGAGCCTCTCAGGCTGGCCGGGATTTGGTGGAGTCTGCGAGGGAGCTGGTTGCAGCTTTTTGCTCCTTAACAGAGCCTCCTTCTCTCTGTTCCGGTTCCCCCAGTAAGTCACAGCATCTTCAGGCTTTAAAAATTGTCACCTGCTTGATACTGGAGAGCTTTGCTATTTCTTTGGAATTAACAGGTCAGTCAGTTGTGGATAAATGTTATGACAGCTCTTCCTCCAAAGATATATCATTGTTCCTCCTCCTCCTCAGGCGACGCTGTGGCCTCTGAAAAGCACTGACAGGACGTAAAAGCTCAGGCACTTTTTTGGCCCAGAAATAGGCTGATCAACCAGATCCACACCTGTAAATAAGGAAGGGCAGGGTTCATCCCCTGACCTGAGATCAGGGCTCCTGTTGATGGAGCTGAACTCTGCTCCTGTTCTTCCCCCCAGGACAGGGTGGCTTCTTCCTCCAGCTGACCAGTGAGAGCTGCTGGCCCATGACTCCTCAGACCATGACTGGGTCAATGAGCAGATCCCAACACCATCCCAAAGCCATGCCAAGTGAACAGTACAGACAGCACAGAGAAGTGTTCACACCAGTGTCTGACCATCTTCACTGTTTTATGTACATCCATGTAGTCCTTTGGGTAGATACATACAAAATTCTTGGTAGAATTGGTCCTAAAAACTGTTTTATTTTCTCCTCTGATTCCCAACTCAGAAAGGTGGCTACCACCCATAGGCTACTGACTTTTAGCTCCCCCTTAAATGACAAGTTATCAGACTCTATGGAGACATAATTGAGGAAAATTCAATCTCAAATGAGGCCAGATTGGATAATTTCCTCATCCTTTTTACCTCTTGGTATCTGAGGATTTGGGTGCTGATACTTCTGCCTTTTTCAGGGTTTTTTTTCCCTGACTTTTGTCACTGATCAGTCTGGCTGAGCTGGAGGTCCAACTTCAGTGCCCGCATGTAGGAATTCATCACTTCACAGGGGGAGGAATGACCTTGGTTGGCAGCATCTCACTGTCCCCTGTGGCACTGTCAGACACCAAATGAAGAGCCTTGATGAGTGCTGGTGCTTTAGCTGATCCAGAAAGAACATTTCAATTTCACAGCCTGAGTTTCCTTTGTTAACCCTTCCCCACCTGCTCTCAGGGTATTTTTCATGTCCCCAGCCTCCAAGAAGATTCAAACTGGAGGTTTTATTTGCCTAATTACCAGTACACAAATATGCAGTTCTATAATGTTCAAAGAACCTTTTTCCCCCTGAGGATTTTTAGGATCAGCCCTTTAGAGAAACACCATCATCCACCACACGAATACACCCTGCTGTAGCACTGTCATGCTGAATGCACAGGAATTGAGAGCTGCAAATTTTAAAAAGCTTATCGAAAGTGGCCAGTTATAAATTAGAGGGGGAACTGAGGTCTGACAGCATCAGAGCTGAGAGTCCCTCTAATGTGCTGCTGCTCAGTGAAGCCTAGGGACAGGTTTAACACAGAAGGAGGGACTGTGACACCTACACTGATACTGCGTGGTGTGACACACTCTGCTCCTCCAGTGAGACAGTAACAGTGGTGTTACTGCTCACCCCACCTCTGCAGGGATGCAACCTTTGAGATGTCTTATGGAATCATTTAGGTTGGAAAAGACCTTTAAGATCATCCAGCCCAACTGTGAACCCAGCACCACCATGTTCACCATTAAACCACACCTAACCATTGTGTTGGAAGTGTTTTATCACAACATGTGAAATACGAGGTTTTATGTTTTGAAATTTTGGGATAATGGGAAACAGAGGAAAATCCCAGCTTGCTTTCCAAAACAAAGGTCATTTGCAGATCTCACTATAGGAGAGTAAAGAAAAATATGAATCCTTAAAACACTTCTAAAAATCACTGCAACCTTCTTTGCTTTAAAAAGCCCATAGATTTTAACTCAATTAATTTAATTAGGATCATTTGGAGTTGGCCTCAGGAGATGAACATCTGGAGGTGATGGTATCACAGATGTTCACTGGCAGTGGTGCAGCAGGAGAAGGTGAGTCACCTGCTACCCAGCTGATTCCTTTGCTGATGGGGAAGAGGAGCAGCCTGGCCTCAGATTTACAGTGACTCGTCTTAATAAAGAACTGCAAAAGAACACGTGAGAAACAGGCCCTGAACAATCACAGAATCCCAGAATTTTGGGTTGGAAGAGTTCTTAAAGATCATCCAGTTCCACACCCTGCCATGGGCAGGGACACCTTCCACTACCCCAGGTTGCTCCAAGCCCTGTCCAACCTGGCCTTGGGCACTTCCAGGGATGGGGCAGCCACAATTTCTCTGGGCAACCTGTGCCAGGGCCTGCCCACCCTCACAGAAACTGTCCCATCTTGCTCCCACATCTACCTCTGTGCAGCCTGATCCAGAGAGCTGCTTCCTGAGAGATGCCCTCACATCCCTTGCATCCTGCAGAGCAAACACTGGCCAAACAGGAAGGCATTTGGTCTGCATTAAGCACGGAAGGATGTAGGAAATTACAACATACTTGCATTTATACAAATCCCAGAGGTCAGGGAGGCAGGCTCAGGCCTAGAAGTGGTTTCAATTTTGCTTTCTCAATTTTTCTCCAAAGAGCCCACATTTCATTGCCCTCGGCAAATGATGCCTCTGCTCACATATACTGTTTCTCCTAGAAACCTGCCTTCTAGGACAAAGCTCATCCAACCATGGCACTACAGCACTCCCATTACACCTAATCCAAATTACCTTGTCTCAGTTTTCCCACATCACATTTCACCAGCACTTGTAACAGCCCATAAAACTGCAAGCGAGAGGCCAAAGCAATAGGAACATTACTTGGAAAGTCTGATCAATTAGGGAGAGAACAAACCAAAAGAAAATCACCGGCCTCGGGAACAGAAAATGGGCTGTGTCCACTGAACATGATGTTTGCTGGGAAGAACGTGGTACATTCACACTGACTTTTGCAAACGCTGCAATTACTGACTGCCTGGCTGCCCTAAATAGTCACATTTATCTCAGGAGACTCTCTGCTCTCCGTGATTTCTCACGGCTCTTCCTCCAAGCTGTTTGCTCCCCGGCAGAGTTGTTTATGTGCTCGTTATTTTTATGGCTTTCCCCTTCATTTGCCTGTAAGTAGAACAACAAATAAAAGGTGTACAGAGGGTGGGAGTGAGTTCCTGTGAGGGGTCAGTGGCAGCTGAGCCAGGCCAAGCATCAGAAGGCGGTTTCTGGCAGCGAGTTTATCCTACAATTGTTTGAGACAAGAAAACAGCAGAGGTTGACTTTAGAGGAGGAAAATGATTGATGTGGTGTCTGGCAGAGAGGAGAACAGGAAGAAAATTAAGGCAGGGACACAGTTTTGTTTCAAGAAATTAATAGTTTTTACCAAAGAGTCAGGAGACACAGTTTATTCCCATTTATAGTGCCAGAAGAATTTGATTCAGCCACATCTTACTTGCCAGCACCAGCAGGGCAGGCAGGAGAAAATGTGGCCGTGGAGATGTGATTAAATATCCTCTAATGAAGTTTCCCAATTATTTTCCTTGGCTCAAATGTTTCAATTAAACCCAAGTGCATCCAAAGCTTGGGTCATAAATTATACTCAAAATTATACTCAAACCCTCCTTCTACTCTGTGGATCTCGGTTTGGCCACCTCTGCACATGCTGGTCAGTAGCACTGAACTGGCCAGCACTTTACAGAGTGGGGTAGAGACATTTTCTAGTGCAGCCAAGATCTAAAAGCCCAGGAATACAGAAACACAGAATAGATTCATGGAATGGCTTAGGGTGAACAGAGACCTCTAAGACCATCAAGTCCAACCATTCCCCCAGCACTGCCAAGGTCACCACTAAACCATGTCCACAGGTGCCACTCCTACAAGGTTTTTAAATCCCTCCAGGGATGGTGATTCTGCCATGTCCCTCAGGAGCCTGTATGAATGCTTGCCAACCCTCTCCTTCAAGAAATTTTCCCTGATATTCAATCTAAACCTTCCCTGGAACAGCTTGAGGCCATTTCCAATTGTCCTGTCACTTGTTCCCTGGGAGCAGAGCCCGACCGCCACCCGGCTCCAGCCTCTTGTCAGGAAGTTGTAGAGAGCAAGAAGGTTCCTCCTGAGCCTCCTTCTCTCTGGGCTAAACAACTCCAGTTCCCTGGGGTTTCTATATAAACCTATCTATAGGTTTATAGCTGTTTCTTGCCTCAGAATCTGAAGCTGAATCCATGGAGTCAGTATTTTACTGATCCTGATTCATGTTTATAGACACTGTGTGATTTGTTTACCAAGATCTGTTAACACTTCCATATCTGACTTCTGTTCTCCTGAATTCCTGTGCTACACTGGAAATGGATAACTCTTCTACTGAAGTGTCTCCTCCATTGTGTTCTTTGTATGAATCTTCAAGGCCAGGCTGGATGGGGCTTGGAACAACCTGGGATAGCGGAAGGTGTTCCTGCCCATGGCAGGGAGGTCAGAACGGCATGACCATTAAAAGGTCTCTTCCAACTCAAACCATTCTGGCATTCTCTGATTTTGGAAATCTCTGTGTGGTTTGTATGTGGCCAGTCTTAATTTCTCACATTGGGAGGGAAATTTTGGCTTGCACTGTAAGGGAGCAGACTGGAGGCTGGTTGCTCCCTGATTTCCATTTTATTTACATGTTTACATTCACGTTTTACTTTAAGCTCTTGCCTTATGCTACATCAAACTCTTCCTATGCAGAGGCTGAAACAAGACATCATGCCAGCAGTTTTATAAATCTGTGCCCAGCATGATCTTTTTAGTATTGAATTAAGTGAGGCCAAAGCACTGAACTCACAGCACAAATATTTTGCTGTTGTTGCAGGAAAGAGAAATCATCATTCCCAAACAGATCGATGCAGTTTCCTGTCTCTGACAGTGGCCAGTGTTGAATGCTTAAGAAGACACTATAAATCCTTCCCTTCCAACATTCTCTGTCTTTAAGTGCACACACTGCACTTAATTGTTCAAGCCAGAAAAATAATATCTTCCTGACCGTAGCTGATGGTAATTGCATATAGCTTTATTTATATCAACATCAATATTAATCTTGATGGTTATTACTAGCGCTGCTACCAGGAGGCACTGCATGTTTTATTACTGCTCTTCTCTAAACACACTGTGCTGGTTGAGAACTCCTGGCAATCCTTCATTCCTCCTATGGAAACCGCCCACTGCTTTGCAGGAACTCCCTGCAGGAATCCATCCTTCCTGTATCCACCAGCCAGAGTTTCAGGGAATCAGAGAATCACAGAATGGTTTGGGTTGGAAGGGACATTAAAGATCAT
>JAWWEU010000081.1:2149354-2166567 GCA_035583155.1 Acropternis orthonyx | reverse complement strand
GGCAGCCACAGCTTCTCTGGGCAACCTGTGCCAGGGCCTGCCCACCCTCCCAGGGAACAATTCCTTCCCAATATCCAATCTGACTGTGCTCTCTGGCACTTTGAAGCCATTCCCCCTTGTCCTGTCCCTCCATCCCTTGCTCCAAGTTCCTCTCCAGCTTTCCTGTAGTCTCTTTAGGCACTGCAAGGGGCTCTCAGTTCTCCACGGAGCTTTCCCTTCTCCAGGTGAACACCCCCAGCTCTCCCAGACTGGCTTTAAGGCAGAGGTGCTCCCACCCTTGGAGCACTTCTGTGGCCTCCTCTGGACTCACTCCAACAGATCCATGTCCATCTTGTGCTGAGGACTCCAGAACTGGACACAGCACATCCCATGGGATTTCATGAGGACAGAGTAGAGGGGCCGAAGTGCTGACCTGCTGACCTGAATTTCTTAGTGCCTTCTTTTGTTACCAGGATTCTCTGTTCATCCCCGAGGTTCAAGCGCTGGGAGTTGCTCCCTTTTGCCTACTCAGATCTACTGAGAATTCCCTGCCTCACTGCAGCCATGGCTCTGCCAACTGCTCGGCTTTCCTTCCTGGCACTGCTCTTGCTGTTATTATCATTCTGCTCTGGAGCCTCAGCTGCAGATTCACCGCTTTAACACCAGAACAAAGTGCCGTATCAATTAGTTTGACCTCCCAGCTTGCAGGGGGCACCACATTTCACCCAGTTCCCTCCACACTGTGACTTGAATTCTTTATTTTTCCAACACTGGCAGCTGTATGGATTTATCAGTACCCGAGACGGCTCTGTGTGAAGTCAGCGTGGCTTCCGTATGATTTAATGGTCCAGGATGAGCAGCGCATACAAATGGAGCTGCACTTGTTCTGGGGCCAGCTTGGGTTTAGGAGCCATGCAGTTGCCTTGACACAGTGCTGAGCCTGGGCTGGTGTAGCCCTGGCCAGAGCTCAGCTGGTTCTGCTTAGAGCCAGCTCCAGCCTCCCTGTGCCACACGTCCCACTCCTGGAAGCAGTAAGTTTGGGAGTGCACCAGCGCTCCGTGAAGCCATTCCTGGCTCAGCACAGCAACTGGATGAACCTCTGCTGGTCTGCAGAGCTGCTTTGATGGTCCCCAATCTGTGGGTACATCTGCATCACAGCTCATTAACAACACCTTCTTCGAGCCCCAGCTGTGGCACTGGGCTGCAGGAACTGCCTGAGCTAAATCTAACAAGCTCTGAAGTGCCTGAGCTGACTCAGTTTCGAGCATTTCAAGCTGCATAACAGGGTGTGCTCAGACGGTGCTCGGTGAGAATGTCGAACTGGGTTTATACATCTTTAATAATGCAAAGGTAAAAAGGTAAAGGAAACTTCGGGGGGAAAAGGGAAGGAAAAAAATCTAGTGGAGAGGAATCGTCATACATTTTCCCCTCCAAAAGCTATTAATTAAATATTAGTTTGAATCTGAGTGATCCTGGGGATATTACACTTCATACCAAGCCTCTTATGGGGCCGTGTAGCTGCCTCCAGCAATATGTATGAATTTTCCTTTTTTTCCCCTGCTTGTTCAGTCCCATTTTTTATTTCCAATCCCCACCTCAGTGTCACTTCTGAACAAGAGGAGGCTTTTAGGCAAAATTGCCTTATTCCTTTTAGCGACAGAAGACTGATACCGGTTGTCAAAGCCCCTACCAAAAGCCCTTTGCTGTCATCCGTTCCAAGAGCTCAGAATTTAATACAGGAGACAACAGACGCAGAGAAACAGATGGGAGATGGCAAGAACACTGTAACACAAACAGTCTAATTTTATTGGAAAGGGTAAAAACTCCCTTGTGTTGCTGTTCTGTAGCTTGTCCCACTTACTGGTTTCCACACAAGACTCCACATGCAAACCCCAGACATTGTATCATTAACCTCTGAAATTTCCTGCAGCACCAAGTTTCACTCATTAATTATAGGCTGTATAAACAAATCTCTTGGTTTTGACCTAGTTTGAGTATTATTGAATGGGTAAATCATGTCTGATATGAGGTAGTAGGCTTCTTCCTTTGCATAAAGAATAGTTTTGATTACTAGCAAGACATCAGGTTTGGATTTTTTCCATATGCCTGAGTTATAACCCCCTGAATTAAATTAAAAAAAACCCAATAAATCGTTTTGGGGTTTGGATCAGGCCAAATGTGACTTGAGACATTCACAGGACATCAACCCACACATCAGACATTGGTCAAGCAAATGTAAAATCCTCAACCTCTTTACCTACACATAGTAGAAGAAGAGCAAAACGGAGAGATTTTTGTAACATTATTTGGGGAGAACTCATACTAGTGAAGGGGAGCAAATCAGCAGGCAGACAGGAAAGCTGCAGAGGTAGGGATCCACCTGCAGCAGCTCAGAGAATTATACAGAAACCACATTAAATGATGCTCCAGCCCCTGATCTCACTCCTGTTCAGGTTTCTTGACAGCGTTTGCTTTTGCATGTTTTGGCACTGCTGAGATTTACCAGCCAGGCAGACTGAAGCTCTGTGTTTATCCAGGGAGAGCACAGGCAGCTGGAGCAGGAAATCTCCGGGCTCCCAAACTAACCTGCCCCTCAGCACCTGGCTGATTTTATTTCTAGTCTCAGCAAGCTGCAGGTAACAACCTGCAGATATATCGTGTCCATTTGAAGCCCCAAACATCAGTTTACATGAAATGTGTGTTTCAGTCTGAAGAAGCCATAAGTACAGGAATATTGCCTGCCCGATTAAGCAATTCCCACATAATGGATTAATGAGTTGATGATATTTCTATCACGCTGAGGCAGTCATTAACAAATTCTGGTTACAGCCTGGATAGCAGATGGGGCCACCTATTCATGCCAGGGATGGAAACACTCCTTAAGCTTTAGGGCAGGATGGGGGGAAGCTCAGTAATCTTCTAGGAAGCCTGTTAGTGGTTCAGGAATTAACTGGGTTCACAGGAAATCCCAGGGGAAAGGGAAGCCTGAGTGAAGGGAACTGCAGGGAGCATTTGGATGTCTGAGGTTACAGATATCCCTGTAACCACATCACTGCTCCTTTTTGGCAAAAGCAAGTCCTAGGATAAAGGTTCTGCTTGAGACATGCCATTTCCTTGCCTTTAACATTCTAAACTCTGCACTCAAATGCTGACCTGGGGATTTTTTAATGCAAAACCTTTTTGCTGTTTCAGTTTCCTTAACAGACAAACCTCCCGTTGGCTTCTCATTTTTAGCTTCTTGTTTGCTCAGCATGAGGCTTTGCATAATTAAAACCATTTTTCAGCTATTGTGGTCTGCAATATTTATTTTTCATTAAAAAAAATCAAAGAAATGGTTTTGTGTGATTGACTGATTGAAGGAAACACTTCAGGTGCTCGTCTGTTCTTCTGTAACACAAGTTTTTAAATTTAACTGTAGAATTTTCCATGGAACTGTGAAATTCTGTAGACTTTTGAGTACCTCTCAATGCTCAAAACTTCAGTGACCCCCAGGAACAGCTCTGACTCAGTACTTTTCCTGGTGTCAACACTTCCCATCCTCTCCTGAGCAGAGTCTGCAGAGCAGTTACAGTGAGATTTGCAATAAACAGCCATGAATTTGTCTCACAGAAGTATTTTCAGCACCACCTTCCCCCCCCACCCCCCCCTAACTCAAATGCCCCAGATAATGAAAAGCTCTGTTGGATATTCCTTCTCCTCCTTATGTAACAAATTAGGTAGGAAAATACTCAGCAGAGCAGAGGTTTTTCAGGCACTACGTCCTCTATGAACAACTTATTGCTCAGAAAAAACCTCCCTTGTCTCCAATTTCAGACTCAGGTTCCATGTATGGAATTTGCAAAAAGATAAGGAAAAGTCTCTATAAATACCCAAACGAAAGCTTCTTAGTTCAAGCTTCCATGGCCACATGTAGACTAATAATTATTAAGGCAATCAGAGGCACTTTGGAAAATAAAGTCTGTGTCCCAATTCAAGCAGTTCTACCCCAAAGTGCCCGTAGGCTCCGAAGCTGCTCCACAGTGGCTTTGTACCCTTCTCCTTTTAAACCTCCTGCGGCCAAACAGCCTCTCTCTCAGGAAATAATGCAGCTTTCAGTCAACATGGATTTTTAGGCATAAATTGTATCCCTAAGAAATCTCTAAAGTGGATTTGAGGTAGGATAAAGCTGGATCCACGGATCTTGGTGCCTGCAAAAGTTGTCTACAGGATTGGAACACAACCACAAAGATTTCAGACTATAAGAGAGGAAGTTTCACGAATTGATAGCTTATCAAAAAGCAGAATTACACAGAAGTAATTATTCATAACTAATTCCCCTCACAGAGGCTACATCCAGAGTCAGTGCTATCAATGGGGACTTTGTCACTGGTTTCAATGGGCACAGGATGTGACCAGAGCAGCATCTGCAGCAGCTCCCAGAGATGAACACAAGGGAAAAAAATCTGCATTTGTAACTCAGTGTTTCATGTTTCAAAAGACCGGCCTCAGATGTGCTTTGGAAACTCTTTTTTTGGGTATCTCTTTCTTCACCAAGCTGCATATTTATCAGCTCCAGTCCTAGACATGATCTTATCTCTCAAGGGATCGGAACTTCTTTCCAATTTGCATCTTTATTAAAATAATCAGGGCTTGCAATTAACTTTTTTTTTATTGCTCACAATCTTTGCTACTTTCATCAAGAGCAAGTAGCACATTTCCACGTCTTTTTTGAGACTTTTTACTTGTTTATTTGCTCATCTGCCTCCAGCAAGTTCATGTTCTGAGGACAGAAAAGCAAAAAAGCGCAGGTAAAAGGGAATTAATAATTTATTTGAAGATTAAGGAAATCAAGGCGGTGTGCTGTCAAGTTTTAATTCTAGCAAGGAATTCCTGCAGACTTACTATAACTCAACTTCTCAGCAGGTTTGTTCCTCAGTTACCATGAAAACACGAAGCAAATAACACCCTTCTACTTCATAAGAGCAATTCACAGCTAAATAATTTAGGACCAGACTGTGCTACATTTTTTTCCCCCATTTTTTGATAGCTTACCATGCCAGCACCCCCAAGGACCAGCGAACCCATGTGACAACTCCAGTGACAGGATTCCTCAGGGACCACTTGCACAATCCTGTGTTATCAGACCTGACAAAGAACGACAGAATCTTGTTAGAACTTCACGAGGTGCTCCAGTACTGTGGAGACAGCAACCCTTAAACTCCACATAAATCACATCTGAAACAATCCCGCTTTGCTGCATTCCCAGCTTCTAAAATATCCTCTGATTTCAGCATTGCTATTCTATTCTCAGCAGGGTGGGGTTTTTTTGGTTTTTTTTTTTTTTTCATCTAAAATCTCATCCGAATTTCTCCTCAGACAAGGACAGAATTGCAGATGCTGCTGCCAGGGAAAATTCCTGCCACGAGTTCTGGTTTGTGCAGCTTCTGGAAAGCATTTGGAAATATTTTTGCTTCCCGGGTGGTGGGCACTCAGTAAGTGCTTAGAAACAGAGGCAACTTCTTTCTGGAATTAATAAAGGTACTGTTACAGGAGTATTTATATAAATTAATATGAAGGGCTACACGAAAAGCTGTTTTAAGCTACTGGACATCCTCAGTGTGGAGCAACTTGCGGCCTGGAGGATGCATTTAGGCTGAGGATTTACAGATTTAATGCTCCTTCCTGAGCAGTTTGATGCCTAAATTTCTAGTTACCACTTCTGGGAACATCCCAAACTCAAAATAAATAACCCATGGGCTGCTGCAATCATTAAAATGTCTGATTTTTGGGGGCTCCTAAGGCAGGACAATCCCGCGCTCTCACCCTGAGGGAGACACGGAGTAGCCTTCTGTGATGAACGCATTGCAGCCAAAATTCTTCCATACATCATCTTCTGAGGGTTTGTTGGTGGGTTGTTGGGTTGTTTTTTTTTATGGTCTCAAAAGTATTTTCCCTTCACAGGGAATCGTCTCAGGCTTCTCCAATTAAAGTGGTGAAGGAGCTTTGGGGAGTCGCTCGGCTCCCACAGCCCTGTGAGGGGGAACATTCTGCTGTGAGGGGGAATATCCCGCTCTGGGAGTTATTTATTCTCTAAAGATATCTATTCTGTAATGACTATTTATTCTGCTGTTTATTCACGTTATTTAACCCGCAAAGCCCCTTCCTCCTCCCCGTCCGAAGAGAAGGGTAACAAAACCTCCGTTCCTGCAGAAAAGGGGGGGGGAGGGGGAAACACCACAGGGCATCGAGCAGCTATTTCTAGGATTTAAAACCACAGACTGCAACTTACGGGCGATTATACTTCCCACAGGGAGAGAGCACGAGTTAGGAGCTGGATTTATTTTAATTTTAAACGTTCGCAGCTCTAATCACGGCACGGCGGCGGGGGAGGTCGGTGCAGGAGGGAGCGGAGCCCCCGTCCCCTCAGGGCGCTGCGTCCCCTCCACGCCGGGAAGCAAGCGCGAGCGAAGAGCCGGATTTATTTTAATTATTATTTATTTATTTTATTTTTTTAATTTTTTTTTTTAAAGCGTTTATCCTTTTAAACGCGGGGGCGGGGGCGGGGCGCCGCCGCCCTGCCCTCACGCAGAGGGCGGGAAGGCGCGGCGGGGGCGGGGCGCGGCCCGCGCCGGTAATGGCGGCCGGCGGGGGGGGCGCCGCCTGGCGGCGGGGCGAGGTCAGCGGGGGCTGAGCCGGGAGCGCCGCGAGGGGCTCGGGGCGCCGGGGCCGCCAGGTAAGCACCGGGAAACAGGGAAAGGGACGGGAATGGAAAGCGATGGGAAGGGGAGGGGCCGCGCTGAGCCCGGCTGGGTGTTGGCGGGAGGAACAGAATCCCCTCAGGGCGAACTTCCCCCGCGGCCGGGGCTGAGGCGGGGGCGGGGGGCGGGAGGGGCCGCCCCGCTGTAGTTGAAGCCCTGGGCGAGGAGGGACGGGGGGAGGGAGGGAAGGAAGGACGAGCAAAGGAGGGGAGGGATCTCGGTGCTCCCTGCGTGCTTTGTGTCCAGGTGGCGAGGCCGAGGGGCGGCCATGGGGGTGCAGGACCGGCCCCAGTGCTTCTTCGAGATAGAGATCAACAGGGAGCCAGGTAAGGCTGCGCCGGGGGCTCCTTCGCCGCCTTCCCCCCTCGCTGGTGGGCCCGAGCCGCCAGCAGCGGGATGGGCCATCGATGTCTTAATTCTGAGTTACTTTTTAGTAACTTCGGGTGTTTTCCGGGGTGCTGGGTGCTCCTCGTCCCCCTCTCGGGTTTGATTTTTATTTGCACGCGCGAATATGAAGGTTTGGAGGGGGCTCATAAGCGTTGTTCTGGCGGTGAAAAGCTGCCTGGTGATGTGTTACACCTTTTCTATTACAGCTTAGTTATACTAGTTCTATAAACTATGGAAAACTGGGGCAAGCTCTGAGGAAACTGGAGATTTACTCCTCTAAGTATTTTTAGTCATACAGTAATTAAAATTGGGAAGGGACCTCAGGAGGTCATCAGGGCTAAATCTTTCCTGCTCAAAATGAGTCTTCTGAATGTAAAGGAAGAACTGACCATTCAGTCATAGAAACACAGGGTACCTCACCGGGTTGCCTGTTTATAAAAAAATAATAATTAAAATAAATCCGTCTCTGCACTCGTATTTCCCCGAGGGGATTTGTAATTCCCAGAAGTGGTAGACTGTGAGTTTTAATCTTGGAATAGCTGCTCGGTTCCCTCTGGTGATTTCCCCTCTCTGTAAAAATGGTTGTACAGATATTCTTACCCACCTCTCTGAGCATGTATTTATCGATGCATATTAGTTGTCTCACACGTACTCGGTGCTTTATGTTGCTACTACTTGTCTCTCAGAAAAATGAATGTATGTGATGGCTTCATTATGCTTTCACTTTCATTTTCTGCTTTAATGTTTCTCTGAAAGCCTTTGAATTAAGAGCCTATATCTCTGAGATTTCAAATTTCAGCAGCGTTCAGAGGTAACTGAAACCCATTTAACATTTTTATTTTCACCGCAGTTTCAAAAGAGACACTCTGTTCTAACTTCAGAGGCTTGATAGAGCACATCTATAAATCTGTTGCTATTGAAACTGTTATCTGAGATCTTTTGATTAACAGTGTGCTTTCTGAATAGTTTTATTGAAAAGGGTTGATGTAAGTGGAGTTATAACATGTTCTGTTGCTTTAAATTCAGATTTACTATGGAATGAGGTGACTAAAAATGTTTCAGGTTGTGGAGGTTTCTGGCAAGGAATGGTAGTTTGATGGGATTGATTTTATAGTGAGGACAATTCAGTCTTCATCTCATTTGCTTTTAATCTTTTTAGGGTTTTTTTTGTTCTGACTCTCCATCTGAAGGATCTCTCCCTGCACTGTTTTCTCTGCTCTTTATGTGCAGGTTGCTGCTCCCGTTTCTCAACAGCTCTTGTTGCCTCTTCCCCTCCTCAGCTCCGAGCTGTGCATCACGAGTGAAAGTGGATTACCTTGTTTTCCCCCAAATCTACTTGGGTTTGATGACTGATTGTGGTGTCAGGGAGGAATTGCAGCGTTTGTGTTCCTGGTGGTGCAGAGCTTGGGTTACCTGGAGCAGACCCAGGGCTTTGGCTCACTTTGTAGCTGTCTGCATTTATTTTCTCACTAAAGTAACAGGAATCTCCCAGCCGTGTATCAAACTCGGAGCCCTGCTGGGTTTATTGCACCTGAGTACTGACTCGTATTTCTGCAGGAAAATGTGCCAATGTGAAATGGTGGTGGTGGGACTTGTGCATGATCTTGTCATCCTACTTTATTCTAGTGCCTGTTTATTAATTCACAGTGCAACTTTGCCTCGGGATTTAAGGATATAATTAAAAAGCTTAAACGTTGGTCTCTTAGCTGTGAGATGACCTTCAAAAGCTGAATCGAGTGGTAAATCAGTGTTTCCGGATGACACGAAGCACTAACTCAGAGATGTGCTCTCCTGCTGACACTACCGAGGAAGTAAATTTAACTTTTAAACTCCCAGCAGATTTCCAAATTAACATTTTGCTTGTTGGACTTCAATAAACAAGCTGATCCCCCTGTTCCATTTTTATGAGGTGTGGGGAGAAAGATCTGGGGAGCAGAACAGCCCTGTATTTTGTTGCTAGCCAAGAAATAGGGCATTGCCTCCACCCTGTCTGCACTGAAAAGCTCAACTAACATCTCCACAAAATGCAGAGACAAGGGCACATGCATCTTGCAGCACTGGAAGCATCTCTTTACCTGCAGAACACAAAATTGTGTCATTTTTAACAATGTATGTTGCTTGGAGTCCAAAAATGTCCCTCCCCCCCCATGCAGCTGCCAGCTTTCGACTTCCCCCTCACAGGCTTTGCTTTCCCAATGTTTGTCAGGATACCTATGGCAATTAAAAGTAAAATTAGTTTTACTCTAATTAGATTCCTTGGAAAATGCAGGCATGAATAATGTTGCTTTGGTGGTGCTTTCAGATGCTTTTTTACAACTTTTGTGTCCATATTTTAATTTTAGCTGCAGAATCTTGGAATAAAACTTGATGCCAGCTTGTGTGTGCATCTTACAGTGGGGCAAACTTTGTGGGCTTAGTGTTTTTTAAGTCTAAATTTAGACTGCTTTTAGTAAGTTGCCTGTTAAGCATTTTTTTTATGAATGCACGTTGTGGCTTGTAATTTTCAAAGAGCAAATGAGGAATAAATCAGGAGTAAACATTTATTTTGATCCTGGCACAGACAGCACCTTTCCCTTCCTTTGGGCCCCTCACCAACGAATTTGGCTGCATACAGCATGCATATAGGATTAAAGTGCTTACAGTATTCCAAGAATTTGGGGATGGCAGCAGATGCCTACTGAAATAATTCTGTCTTTACTCTGTGAGGCAAAATCTGTGTGAAGCTTCAGTCTTGCAGGTACCGTGATAATTGGAACAGATGTCCCATTAGGATGTCACAGATGCAGTCGGCTGCTGTGGCAGTTCATGTGGCCATCCAAGATCTTTTTCCCACATTTTCCCTCCTCACCCCACCCCCTGACTGGCTTTATCCATCATAAAGGATGTTATATTTACTCATTTCTGCTTAGTTTCATTCTTATTCACAGAAGCATTTTCCTTTTAATCTTTCTTTTCCCATTTCTTTTCACCTGTCTTCTGTCACTGTTTGACCCCTTGCTCACTTTTCCATTCTGCTTCAGTTCCTTTTTTTCCTGGTATGTTTCGTCCCTTATCAGTCAGTCTGTTCTTTCCTTACTTCTCTCTTTCTGATCACTTTTGCCTTAAGTTCGGTGTATTTTGTGATTTCAGCTGCTATGAATTTATGTGAAATAAGCTCTGCTGTAAAAGTCATTGTAGTACTGTGCCTCCAGCAGTAACCTGGGAATGTCTTAGGGGGTTTTGTTACCTTTCCCAAAGGCACAAACTCTTCTCAACTGGATTCACATTAGCTTTTAGTCCTTTGAAGGGAAGAAGCTGTAGATTGGTAGGAGATAGATCAGCGCTTTGACTGTCGATGAGCTGATTTGCAGTCCAGTGTGTGCGACACAGCAGGAGTCAAGGGGGATCCTGTCTGGGAAACTTCTGTCAAGGGAGACAAGATGCAGGTTCCAGAGAATTAGTGTAAGGAAAATTGCAATCCAGTCATCATGTAGAATTGTCGTTGTCAGTGCAGGATGAAATACCCTGAAGACTCACCTTGAGGTCTAGAACAGGCTGGATTAGTAAATGGAAAACAAAGTGATCAACCTCTTCTGCCAGGAGAAGGCAAAGTGCAGCCTCTCATGTCCCCATCTCTGTGAAACTGAACCCAGGGAATTTTTGTTGTGCGCAGTACTGAAATATGTTTGGTTTTGTGGAGACCAGGGAAGAGGGGGACGGAGGGAGCTCCAGGTAGTGTTTGTACAAGACTGGGCTTAGTAGAGGGCTGAGGAAGGAAGCTGATGGAGATTTTCCTTGCAAAGAGTGTAAGGTGGGACAAGGAAGTGTTAACAAAGTGTTAATGTGTGTCAGGACTGCAGATCCCTGCTCAGGGGAACGGGTACAGCCATTCCTTTATCGTATTTTAAAGAAAATCTATTCTTTTCCCCATAAGCTTTTATTTTCTTGAAAACTATAACCACATTTCTACTTTAAAGCAATCTTTTTATATTTACGTGCCTTCGTGTTCACAAATTTAGGGATAAATAAGCTAATAAAATTCAAATAGAGTCCTTTTAGTGAGCTGTTATTCAAACTTGAATGCAAATCTGTCTGAGCCTTTGGGCCCTTGGCAGCCATCCTGGTCTCAGTCTGTGCATCAGTGTCTTAATGGTCGTAATCCCTGGTTTCTCCTTCAGTAGGATATTCCTGCTGATGTTCGGGAAAAGTGCCTCTTACTTGGGTTTACTTTAAGAAACTGTGAAGAGATAAAACCCAAGAGATATAATTTTGAATAACTAGGTTTATTTTGGGAGTGTGTATCAGAAATTGATACCTGGGTGGCCTAAATATAATAAAGCAAAACAGTTCATATTACATGGAAAATAACTTAAAACAATGTGTGCTTGGCTCCCAAGGTTGTTTTGGAAAAGTTAAGCAGCTTAATTAGAGGAATAACATTTGAAGCAATAAACATTTGAAATCAGTGATTATTTTAATAAACTTTGCTAACAGGACCCTTTGTTTTATTATAGCATGGATATTCCTACCCTGAATTTTTACTATTTAATTTGAATCAAATACTAGTTCTTTCTCAGTTGGAAAATTGTTTAGGAGTTCAAAAACAAAATTTAAAAAAAAAGTTTTCCTCTTCCAATTTGCAAACAGAGTTTTGAAATTGGATTATTTTTAGTCATTTTGCCTTCTGGCTTCTCTAATTGGTACAGCTTATTAGGCTCAGATAGCACTTCATGAAATCCAGCTTCAGAACATCTTAGGCTTTACATACAGCCAGTGATGCATGTATAATTACCAGTAATGTACATACTTCTTTCATCACTTACTCTAACTTGTACTCAAAAAAAAAATCTTTAAAAGACAAAAGCCTGCCAGAAATTAATGCCTCATTAAAGTATAGTTTTACAAGTAATAGGCAAATGTAATCCCAGCATTTTTTGCTTTAGCCTGGAAGTGAGATCTCTCTGCAGGCTCATTTCTTGCCTAAAGCCAACTGAGGACGCTGGGTGGGTTTGTGAGCAGCCTTTGCCTACTTGACTGGCTCTTTTTAGCAGTTTTTTGTTTGTTTGTTTTCATTTCCTGTTCAAATATAATGGTTAGTCACAGAGAGCTTGGTCCCTAATCAGATAACTTAACCTTTGCATCAGGGAAATGGAGCTGAAGAACACATTGGAAATTCTCTCTCCAGTGAAGGTGGATCATTTCAGATTTCCTAAATCTGAGAAAATTATTACCATCTCAAATGCTTTTTTACCTGTGTTATATTTGCATACACCTCAGCTCCAAATTTAAAATGAGATTTTTTTTTTTTAAGGGAAGAGTCAAGAGAAAGATTCATAGGTTCTAATCATGCATATTTTCATTAATCTTTTTATTAACAGCTGTTATTTCATGCATCTTTGACCAAGGTGTGAAAATGTGTTTGATCTTTCCTGGCACATTTAATTGCCTGTTTGTCAGTGGAAAATACAACCTTCCAGCGATAATGGTATTCATGGAGTTTGAGTAAAATACAGACAGTAAGGCAGCAGATGGATACACAGTATGTGGTTTTGTGTCTTACAAGCATTTTATGTGACTGGGTAAGCAGTGCTTGAGGTTTTATGGAGGAGAAATCCTTAGCTTCTAAACTGGATCTGTAGTCTCTGGATGTTGGAAACGTGTTACAGCATGTAGGAGTTGAAAAGCATGAGAAGACAAGGCTGGACTGGGCTCTGAGTGACACAGCCTAGTGGAAGGTGTCCCTGTCCATGGAATTGGATTATCTTTAAGGTCCCTTCCAGCCCAAATCATTCCATGATTGTATGAACAGCTGGCAGACCTTCCTGTTGACAAAGCACTCATACTGTTCAAATCATGATAACTTAGGAGTGTCTTTTTCCATCTTCTGCCTTGACATCTTCAAGAACTTAAGATGATGTTCTTCCACCAGAAAAAAAGAAGTGGTGCCTGCTGCTTAAGGTGCTAAGTATGATGGGTTTGTAAGTAGGACTTGCAAACAGAATCCTTCTACAATTTATGCCTAAGGCTTAAAGTCCCTTCTGCAGCCTGCAGGCACTGACACCTCTCAGTTAGATGGCAGCTGGCACGTTGGAATCAGCAGCTGGGCTGTATTTCTCTTCTCTGAGTAGAACAGGGATAGTGACAACTTCTTCCCTGAAAAGCATCCTGTGTTATTTCACATGGTAAATGCAGGAGGAATCTTCTCCGATGGCGACAGCCTGGGAGAGCTAGGGGTGTTCAGCCTGGAGAAGAAGAGAAGGCTCTGGGGGCACCTTAAAGCCTCTTCCAGGACCTTAAGGGGCTCCAAGAGAGCTGGAGAGGGACTCACATGGGCATGTAGTAATGGGACAAGGGGGAATGGCCTTAAGCTGAAGGAGAGTGGGTTTAGATTGAATACTGGGAAGAAATTCTTCTCTGTGAGGGTGGGGCAGGCCCTGGCACAGGTTGGGCAGAGAAGCTGTGGCTGCCCCATCCCTGGGAGTGTCCAAGGCCAGGTTGGATGGGGCTTGGAGCAACCTGGGCTAGTGGAAGGTGTCCCTGCCCATGGCAGGGAGTGGGAACTGAAGGGTCTTTAATGTCCCTTCCAACCCAAACCATTCTGGGATTCTATTCCATGGTTCTATGAAATCTGTGTGGCTTTCTGAAGCACTTGGTCGCTGTTCCATGGTCGCTGTTCCATTCGGTGCTTTTGCAGTAGAGGAACAGGAATGGGCCTTCTGTTCTCCTGGATTCCGGTGCTACACTGGAAATGGATACCTCTTCTACTGAAGTGTCTCCTCCATTGTGTTCTTTGTATGAATCTTCAATCCTCACAGCTTGTAATGGTTTCTGCACCTGCAAAGAGCTGTCTTTTCATAGTGGTAGTTACAGAACTGCTGTTTGAAGTGAGGTCTGTGAATATTCCCTATTTCTTCATTCTTTGGACACTCTTCCATCCTGTTTCCTTTTGATTTTCCTGCTGTAATGATGAATGCTCAGAGAACATTCTTACTGCACTTAATGAGATACAGACATTTCAACAGCTGAAGGCATCTTGATTTTTTTATTTAAGAGTACAAAATACAGGTGGTGTTATTTAATTTCTTTGTTTTTGAGCCTGCGATTCACCTTGTTATAATTGTGTATGTTTGGACAAAGCATTACAGCTGAATGCACTTTCTTGGGAACTTCTCAATTTTTTTTAATATGAAATTAAATACATTTCAAATCCAATTTCTTTTTCCTTAAAGGGAGGAAAAGAGAAGTTATTCCTGGAGTAGTTACTTTTTAAAATGATCTTTGAAGTCTTACCATTATGCACCACTAGAGTGTAGTGCTCATTGACAGATTATTACTGGTCTGCTTGTAGTGCTGGTCCACAGCATGACTTTTATGGCTTATTTCACAGCCTGAAGAGATAATAACTTTTTCTTTGCTAGTTATGTACTTCCTAAACATTTCATATATTCAGGAATGGTTTGAGTGGTTTTTGTGTTTTTTGTTTTTTTTTTTTAAAGTACTCTGCATCTCAGCATCTCGGTAAATAAAATAGAAAATGTGAATCAGTTTTAAAATAGTTTTCTTTATATTAAACTATGTGTGAGCTGTATTTTAATAGTTTTGGAAGGTACATAACATAAAAAAGAGAAGGTAATGTTTAGTTTATAGTATCTGGCAAGTGAAATGTGAGTCCTCCCTGCCTTTTATCTTTCCTATTTGGTTCATCTGTGGTTTTTGGGATTTTTTTAAAAGTAAAGGATTATAGGCCAAAAGTGCCAATGTATCTGTAATCCTTAATACAGTATGGAACTAAGTCAGGTGGACTTCTTAGGTAATGATCCCAGGGAAAATTCTGGAAATGTGATGATTAATGTATTTGTATAAACATCATAATTGAGGAGGGAATTGCTCTAGCTCTCTGAGGACCTATATTCATGACAAATCTTTTTCAAAACAGAAGAGATCTGACGTGATTAACTATTTTAGGAAATCACTTTGGCTTTCCAGGTTCAAATCAAAATGGGATCGTTAGGATTTTTAATAAATTAGATGTAATAATATTACTTAATATACTTTCTTTTTTACAATTCTGTTATTGTTCCTCGTTCTTGTTTTAATATTTGCATATTTAAGATGTTTTCTTATTCTGCTTGATAAAACAACTTCTCAGAAAATTATTCTTTAATGACATGCTGATTTATTTTTATGGAGGCTTTCTTATATAAGTCCAAAGAGTTATAAAACTCTTGCTTTTATTTTTTTATTATTATTTTCTAGTTGGTCGAATTATGTTTCAGCTCTTCTCAGACATTTGTCCGAAGACTTGCAAAAACTTCCTTTGCTTGTGCTCGGGTACGTAACTTCCTTATATTTCAGATTTTTATGATTGCTTGAAATTATTATTTGTTTATATAAGTATAAAGCACAGCCATGTGCTCCAAATAGAGATCACTGGACACCAAGCATGTCATGTTGTGTTGGTTGTTCGGGTGTTAACAGGACAGGAAAGCAAAGCTCACCTGCCCCCAGGTTATCCCTTGCAGTCACTATGGGAGTTCTCCTCCACCATCCCATTTCCAAGGGATTTGCAGCACATGGGAAGGGCTGCTTAGGCAGGAAGGGTGCAGGTAGATGGGGCTCAAAGGTTTTATGTCTTTCAGGCAAAAGTTCAAGCATGTTTTGGACAAAAAGAGTTGGCTGGTCCATATAAGAGAGAAACCCAACCCATGGGCTTTGTACTGGTGTTGTGGAAAAGTGCCTGAGCTTAGGGAGGTGCTGCAGTTCTAACGAGTGGAGTTAACTGGTCTGTCTTTTACCTGACTGGGAAAGTATGGGCAATGCTGTAAAGGAGAGTGAAAAATGGGAATACAACTTCTGGCCATGGTCTGAAGCTCACATCTCAAATGTACCAGCTCAATTATATGGTCAAGTGCCATGCAGGATCCCATTCTCCAAGGGGATTATCTATAGCCTGAGGGACAAGCTGAAACATGACCAAAACTGCAGGCAGATATTCCTCAGTATTGATTGATGTGGGGTTTTCAATGCTGTAGCATAGAGGGGCATGTTTTGGGGAGAAAGGGGGTGTGTCCATCCCTGTAATAAATACCTTTGCTTGCATAACTCCTGTGGAAAATAAAACTGGGGTAGGAGGAGGCATGGATTATGGGTGTGGAGAGCCAGGGGAATGGAAAATAACTTGTATGTGAATGAAGGCTTCTGTAAGTACTATAAACAGCAGCACCCTGAGTGGGTTTTGTGCCACAAACTGCTCTTTGCCCTCATCCTGGCAGCAATGGGCTGTTTGGAATGGCAAATTTGGAATGATTGAGCTGTCAGTTAATTTTGAGTGGAGGAACAATAAACTGCAAAGGTGGGGTTGGCTCTGGGTAAGGAGTATACCTGCATTTCTGAGGGCACTGCATGGTAGGGAATGTACTGGGTTAACATCCTCTCACTGTCAAATGCCTGTTCCATAACCAGTGGTGGCATGACAGTGAATATTGGCTTATTTATCCTGTCTCCTTACAAAATACCTGCTGTACATGTGGGTTTATGTGGGATTTCAGCTGTTGCACGCTGTATATTGTATCTGTTATTCCTAACTGCTGTGTTCTGCCAGCTCCCCTCTTCTCACGAGCTGAAGTGAGGGTCTCTTGATATTTGCTGACTGGACCAGTAGGAATCCCTCATGAACCTGCTACATATTATCTCTGCCCTGTTAGTCATAATATCCCCATCCCCGTGCCCAGGGTGGGTTTTCTTCTGAATTTTGGAAGAAATGTTAATGAAACTTGAGGTTCTGGGATCACCTGACTCAAAAATCACCAGTACACCTGAACTCCAGCTGGCATTAAGGGCTGGCCTGACACTGTGCATGGGTTGGTGAGGATGTGACACATGCTTGGAGTAGGTCAGTCCCACTTTTCCAAGCGTGGATCACACTGAAACTGGGTTGAAGCCTGTTCTGAGCTCACGTTTCTCTCCTGGGAATCATCTGGCACATCCAGATGTGTAAGTGGTCTGAAGAGGACTCTGTAAGCTGCAGCTGACATAGGAGTGTAGCTATAACCACAGAAAACATTAACCCATGATTATCCTGAACCCTTGGTTTCTTAGAAATTATCCTGGGTGGATTAACACACTCCTTGG
>JAWWEU010000081.1:2121463-2149254 GCA_035583155.1 Acropternis orthonyx | reverse complement strand
GGGGGGGGGGGTGGGGGCAGGAAATTTTTTAAGGAACAACTTAATTTTCACTTGAGAGTCCCCTTGAAAGGGGCCCCTTCTGCTATTAATGGATGGTGAAAAGGCAACAGGTAGGATGGTGTTACCTTTTGTAGTTTTTGCTGTTTCTTGGCTCTCATATCCATCAGCACTGGGAAGGTAAAAACCCTTGGAATTTGTTCAGTGACAGTCTGTAGATTGTTTCTGTTTAACCTTCTTGCAGGTGAAAAAGGAATTGGCAAAACAACTGGAAAGAAGCTTTGCTACAAAGGCACCACATTCCATCGTGTGGTTAAAAACTTCATGATTCAGGGTGGGGACTTCAGCGAAGGTAAAACACACTTTTAGAACTGGGAGGTTAGAATTTATGTGGTTATAATGTATAACCTCAGAAAATGCTGTGAATGTATTGCAATGCCATAAAAATATTCAATTTGCTGTGAAGTGCAGCCTAAATCACCCATTTCTTTTTGAATTTTTGAAATTCTAAAATGTTTCAGCTGATGTGATACTTGTTTAGAAAAATGTGTTAAATCCTCATTGAAGGGTTTTAACATTTTCTATCTTATTAAAACAATTCAAATCCCAAGTGTAAGTGCTTTTCGCTCTTGTGTCTGCAGTAGAGGCAACACTTTGTTGATACAGGAACAAAACTCTTTGAGTAAGTTTAAAAATAATAATTAAGAAGTGAGCAAACTCTTAAGTGTTTAGAGGTCTCCAGAAGGAGATTTTCCCGGAGTTTCTTTGTTTCCTTCCCTGCAGTAGGTGCACTATGTGATGTTTTAGCCTGTTGTCCTTCTCTGAAATACCTGTGCTTACCAAAATATTTCTTGTTGTGTCCTGAAATCTTGTTCTTGAGCATGGAGAAGGAATAATCCTGTTTTGAGTCAAGTAGAAGTGCCTTGTAGAACACTGGTGGAATGTTATGTACAGCTTTTGTGTAAATGAAGCAAAAGTTTTAATGGATGCTTTTTTGATGTGTAGGTAATGGAAAAGGAGGTGAATCTATTTATGGTGGCTATTTCAAAGGTAAGAGGAAATATATCTTTGCAGATTCTTTATTCAGTTCTGAGATAAACGAGTCTTGATTCCCAAACTACTTAATGAAAACAGGTCTACTCATAGATCACCTTTTGCATGAAACTAATGTTGCATGAGAATTCTTTTTATATGCATGACTTTCGGATAATTTTTTTTGTTAATATTTAACTTTAACTGACAATTAATTAAGGCTAACAGTATTGGTTAAACATGACTTTCAGCATGGAGGTTAGGCAACTTTATTCATGAATAAACTCCTATCTTCCTGCCTAAAACTGTCAACATATTCTTTTGTTTATAGAGAATGTGGTCTTTTGCAAAATGAAAAGGTAAGAAACACAAGCTCAGTAACACAAATTCAAACTCTGTTCCCTTGTACCCTCCCTAGTAAATATATAGACAACTGATACATCCCTTTGTAGATGGATTTCTGTGTTGCTTGGAGAAATGAAGAGTTCTGTGTCTAACCTTTCTGAGGGTTAATGACTTATTCTGAGAAAGAATTCTGCCGTAATTTCCAGCTCTAAACAGTTATTTCTTTTTTTTTAATGTTCCTTTTCCTTCCCTTCCCTACTCTCAAGGTTTGTATGCTTAGTGTTTGTTTCTAAAGTGTTCGACTTTAGTTATATCTGCACGAATTATTCTCCTTGCAAAACACTTGTAAATAAGTTTACATTTACCTCTTTTAAAAATCTGTTGGAAGGAAAATGGTGAGTTCATGAAGTATTTGTTTAAAGACATTTTTTCTTGAAAAAACCAGGTGGTTACTGTGGTATTCAAGTATTAAGACAGTGGATATAACTATATACAGCTCCTGGTTCTGTATGTGTTGCAAGTAGCTCTGCCTGGTTGCGCACGAAGTTTCTCTTAAAAAAGAGACGTTATTTGATGTTGGAGTATTAAAATCTTTAATCAGGGGAAGTCCTGAATAGATCCATTTACTAAGAAGTTACTCAGGGTTTGTTTCTCAACACGGTGAGTGCTGAACATGTAGGATTGTGTTTTGATATGTAACCTAAAAAGTAACAGCTTTGTGCACTCAAATTACCGTTTACCTTTGAAAATGACCTTCAGAAGATCTGGTTTTATATTATGCTGTACAACCAGAACTCCTCTTTAATTCACTGGAATATAAAATCCACGTTTAGTTTAGTCTTAAATGGTTTTATACTTAGATGCAGATATTTAGGATTTTTTTTTTCCTTGTATGTTTTGAGACTTCCAGTTTTGAAGGGATGGGTGGCATCTCTTAGTGTGCCATACCAGGGAAATAAGTGGCTTTTTCTCCTGCTCTTTCCACCTGGAGCGTAAATAACAGTATCATGTACGTTAAGTCTTGTTTTAGAATGTCAGTAAGTCTGCCAACCTTGTTCTTACCAAAATAATGCTGGATTTAAATCTGAATCTATGAGAATTTAATGTTTATTGGTGACCTAATAATGACTTTAATTATTTATCATTAGAAATGCTTGCATTCCTTTAAGAAACAATGTTTTGTCTCAACTGTAACTTACAAGAGACTTACTTAAACCTGCTTTTTTCCAACCTGTTCACGTTTCTTCAGCAGCAGCAGAATTTCTCCTTGTAGCATCCATAAGTTACTAAGAAAACCTAGCCTTGCATCCCTTGGCAGGGAAAATCTGACAAACATATTTTTTCTTCAAACAGATGAAAACTTTATTCTCAAACATGACAGAGCGTTCCTTTTGTCAATGGCAAACCGAGGGAAACATACCAATGGTTCCCAATTTTTCATGTGAGTAGATGTGATCCCCCAGTGGAGCTTTTCTTACACAGAGAAGCGCTGTTCATGAGAAAGATGGTATTGCTAAATTATCTATATCCTTGTTATCCACCTGGTTTTAACTGGGCTTCAGTGGGACCTGCAGTGTGAGATGCAAGAGGAAACATTAGTGGTCACAGTGTGTGGCATTGATTTGGATTAGAAGCTGGTAGTCCATGGATGTTCCTTGTTCATTGCCTTTTTTACCCTAAAAATAGGCCTGAAGTCGTAAGTTCTCAGTGTGCAGAAAACAGCTCCTTTGGCTTTGTGTGTGCACCAACCAAATATTAGCAGTTGATCTGCAAATTATAACGGGGAGCACTGTATGCAAAGGGGGAGAGTGAGATCTAGAGGTGGTTTGTATGGTTTTGCATGTGCTCTTTAAAATATGATTATTTTTGATTTACTTTGGGGAGCGTGTTTTGCTTTTTGTTTTGGTTTTTGTTTTTTTCCCAGGGGGAGGATGAGTGGGGTTTTTGTTTATTGTTTTTGGTTTGCTTATCATTCTTATTTTTTCTTTTTTGGAGTGTTTGTTCCTGACATGCTTTTTTAATATATTGCTGCATAGCTCTGTTCACTTGTGCATATACCAATACTTTAGTACCAACACTATGTAAAATAATGTGCTGATAATCAAATTTTTGCTTCATTACTTAAAAAAATTCCATTCTAGTAGCCACATTCTGTTAAGTTGTAGAAAACACATGACTCTACCTTCAGTAAATACTCAGGCCTGATATTTGAGGGTTTTCTGGTTAAGCAGCTGTATTTTAGGTCCAGTATCAGTATTTTTAAGCTTGCTGATTTTGATGTGATTATTCCTCCTGTTTGGAAATTGCTTCCTCTTAATGTTTAACAGTTTGTGTTTGGAAAGAGCCAGGTTTATAACTTTAGTCTTGTGCTGAGAAGTATTTTGTGAAACAACACTGGGGTTTTCAAAAGTAAATTTTAGTGTAGTTCCTTAAGTAGAAAAAGTGTTTTTTTCTTTGCCATCTTTCTTGGGGGATAGGAATGAATGGCGCTTCCCTGTCTGCAGTAAAGGAGTAAATTGTCCTCAAGAGTCTTTCTTTTTTTTTCTCTGCCTGAAAAAGATCTTCAGTATGATGTCGTTCAGATAAGAGACATTTTTAGGTCACTTCCTAAAATATGTCCCAAAAACGGAAAATGCATAGGAACCTAAGAGAGAGTCTTTCCCAACTAACACTGTTCAGACATTGGAGAGAGAGAAAATCGTTTCAAAGCTTGTTTTGTGTTACCTTCAAAGGAAATTTTAGATGCTGTGCTTACAGTAAATCTGAATAGATATGTGCACTCATTAATATGAAAACAGTCTATATAAATAAAACTCTGAGGCTTAAGAAGCTCTCTGAAGGCATTGCTTCACTGTTTACTACTCGGTGACTTACTTTTGGGTTCTCTTGCCGTGATTTTCCATTTTTAAGCCTTATCTGAACAATACATGAAAACCTAATGGTGTCACATCAGTCAAGCAGCTGTCATTTGAGGGCTCTAAAGTTTCTTTTCTCACCTGCATTTGATTCCAAAGTCATCTTTTTCCCCTTAGGCTTAGTAGGCTCAACTTGTTTTATTAGATTTAAACACCTTGTCTCTCCCCACACAGGTTGTGTTGGGTGCTAAATTATAACCTACACAGGACAATAAAATGAACAGAATTTAAGAGCACTTCCATCAGATAGAGAACTATTTTGAAATATGCAGATTTCTTAAAAAAAAAAAAATCTGATTTTTCATTAAGTCAGTGCAAAGAGAAAGTGTTAGTTTGGTGGGAATTCATACAGAGTAAGAGATTCAAACACAGTAATCTCCATGTAAACTGGATTCACCTCAGCTGCCTGTGGGACTCCAGAGCTGGTTTTAGGGTGCTGGGGTGTCCTACCAGGCCCTCTGCTGGGAGAGAAGGATGTGGATATTCTGAAGCTCTTTTCCTGCCTGCAGATTTCTGGGGTATCCTGGGATGTCTTAAATGGCACCAGCATGCCCTGGAGCCAGGGTTCAGAGTGGGAAACAACTGCTGAAGGTTCACTCTGGGTAGTTTCTGACTGAACTTTAAAATGCAGTTTATTAAAGCAGTTAGTCTTGCTTGGTGACATTTGTCTGATTACTTTAGGGAATGTACTGTGCATCTGTATAGCTTTTCTTTCAGAAAATATTTGCTTCCTTTAGAGACGTACTTTAAGCTGAAATTAAAAGGGGGTTTTTATACTCCAAGTAATGCTCAGTTTCTCGTTAAGAAAAGTGTTCTTCAAATGTATAACCTGAAAAGTATGTGAAAGACAGTCTTTACTGGCAGTCTTTAGGGTTTTTTAATGTCTGAGAATGTTTAATTTTAATTTATAGGAAGGGAAATGGTTAATCTCCTTCTGAACTTCTTCAGACCTTTGCATTTCATAGATCACATCAGGGCTAAGAACTCTGTTTATTGTACACATCTAATGTAGCAGAGAAAGTGCAAATAAGTAATTTTCTTTTATATATTTGTCCAAGTAGGGCTAAAATAATGGCAAGAATCCTGACTCAACAGTTCTGCTTGTTCATCAGAAGTGCTTTCCCTGCTTACCACAGGAAAGTGTCATTTGGAATAACGAGTCCTTACAGGAAGTAATCAGGCAGCAAATGTCCCTTTGGCAGATTGCATTAACAAACCTGTCACAACAAGACTCTGCAATGCCTAAAAAATCATTAAAAGTTGATTGAAAGTGATCCGTTTTACTTGAAATAGAAGCTCCAGACTCAATGTAAACAGGCATCTGACCCATCCTAAAATATCCTCGGCTTTCTTTGATTTGTCAGGAATTTCTCTGGCATGAGTGAACTTGAAGAATTTATAAGTAACAATAGAGAGCTTGGCATGGAAAAGGCAGTGGAAGTGTTGTTAGGAAGCTCTAGTTAGGCCAGTGTGAAAAGAATGAGCTTAAATTAAAGCATTGGTACAAACTGGCACGATGCAAAGGCAGCATGAGGAGTCAGAAGTGTGTCTGTATAATATCAGACGTGTTGTGTTTGGTGTTTGTGCACTGATTTTCCCCCCACTTTTTTCCTTACTTGAATAGGAGCAGGAGTTGTGTGGAAAGGAGGATGTTTAGCTGAGCAAGTATTGTGTGTTTCATGCACATGTGCTTTAAACAGGCCAAGTCTGTTCACACGTGTCTGAGAAACACTTCCTAGTCTGAAGGAACACATCCCTTTATGTGAAATGCTGGAATTTCAGTTTCCTTTACCCAGAGGGGTCTGTTGGAGCCTTTTGTTTCAGGCTTGTGTTGAAGACAGTTGTGAGGCACCAAGCTATAAATCGACTATTTGTGTTTGCAGGGAGCACCACTCTGATTCTTTTTTGTGAATAACTTCCTTTAGAACCCTCAGTTATTTTGCAGGTGTTCTAAACACCCTCTGGGTACGTAAATCTTTAACTGTTTCCATGTTAATACTCAGATATGGCATCCCTAGGATGGGGCAGAGGTTGACAGGAACCACTGTAGCTAGAATCATCTTTCTAGATCTCCAATATCTGCTTGGAATTGCTGCTGATAATATTATACTAATACTAGTTGTTGGGGGAGCACATCTAAAGCACTGCACAGACAGAGCTGATGTCTTTAGGCCCCTGATTTGGAGTCAAGAGGGGATACTTGGTCTGTTGCTGGGTGTCCCAGCTCAGTTTTCCTGTGGATGATGTTGCTCTGGAGCCACGTGCTCTGCTGCTCGGTTGAGCTGGTCTGATGATGTCCTGTCTCTCTAGAGAAGCTGCACTGTGCATGTGGTCATTCCCAACCTGCCAGAAAGCAAAGTCACAACACAAAATAAGTGCAACTCTTTGTGAAAAGGAGTGTCTGGAGTAGTAAAAAAATTAACGACGCTCTTCATCCTACCAAGTGCTCACATGGGCTTAACTCTGCTTTCATTGTCAGCCAAACCTGTCAAGCTGCACTGAGCAGAAAATGAGATGTGCCTGTGCAGAATGAAGAATAAAGAAACAATAGGAAGCAGGACAAAGGAACCAACCTCTTTGTCATTGGGAAGTCCCGAGTAATAATTAATTTATTGCCTCGTTATTCAGCCATGGAGTTTACTGAGGAATAAGGAGTCTGGATTGTGTTCCTTACCAGTTCAAATGCTTGGAGTTCTTGCCTCTGTGTTTAAAAACTATTTAAAACTTGAGTCTGATATCCTATTACTGCTAGATTTATTTTTTTTCCATATTGAGGGTGTTGTTGGTTTAATGGGACTCTCAAGCTCTGCTTTCTTGCTCAGAAGTAAATAGTTTCTTGTTGTTTTAAAAATGTTTAAATGAGTGGTGCCATGCCTAGTTACTAAATTCAAACAAACTAACCACTTTGATCTGATAAATGAAGGATAAAATAATTCGTGAGGAATCTTTTGTTTTGATTTTACAAGTTATTTCTGAATATTACCAGCTCATTAAAAGTAGTTCACGTCTTTTCGGTGTCCCCAAACAGGTATTTTTCTAATCAACAGTTAATAATTTCTCTTTTTACTGTGAGTGAAATACCTTTGAGCTAATTACTGAACAGTTAACCAATACAAAAATCCAAAAATGTCGGATGAAAGGGGCTGATGTTGCATTTTCTTTGAGCAATAGTGGTTCATGTGCACTTATCACACAAGCAGGTCCTATTGGCTTGATGAAAAGTTTGTGTAAAAACATTCCTAGGACGCTTTTATGTGTAATAAATAACAAAAACATCATTCCAGTGCTTGAATATGCAGAGACATAATTAAAAACTAGTAGTTTATTGGTGTGGTGGGGGATATGGGTAAGCTCAAGTGGTAATGCATTTTTAAAACATTGCTGCTGCTCAGAATTAGACCAGAGCAAAATGACAGTATTACTGATGCAGATGTTACATCTGCAGTGGGCTTGTTGTTCTGTAACTCTGAGCAGAAGCAATCAGTGCACATATTTTAAAGAAAACACCTCTTTTTCTTAGCTCTGGAAAGGCATAATAGGAGGCAGATGTCAGCTAGTCATGAAATGTCTGAAGTTGTCACCTTGCAGACTTTCCACATTTCATTTGACAGCCTGTGAAGCTCCTGCTTTTAGGGGTGGGTTCAGTGGAGCATTTGAACCCCTGTGTAACTGCAAACATATGAACAAACCCCAGAAATTTATTACTCATTACTTAAAGTCGGGCATTTTTGGCTGGGTTGAGATTTAGAGGGGAGTGGGAAGATTCTCTTTCCTAACTGTTTTTGCAATAGTGTGTGCAAGCAGGTTTTGTCTCGAGTTTTCTTTTGGTTTTAAAGGAGAACTTTTAGTTTTCAAAGTACCTTGTATTCTGAAGAAAATTTAGAGCCCTCTTTTAGGCATCCTTGTTCTGCATACAACTTGATTAATATTAATTTTAAACTTGTATTTAATAAAACATAGACTCAGTTTTGTCTGAAAATGTATTACAATTTATTTCTGCCATTTTTGTGTAAAATTTACAGAAACAGTGTTACATCGTGCGCTCCAAAGGTAATGTCTCATTCCTCTAAGGCTGTGTCCTTTCCTTTTCTTTCTGTTTTTATCTTGTTTTTCTGATCATATTGTTATGTGCATTGAACCCTTTGTTAGGCCTCAGGTTCTTGGGAGGGGTGGGTGATAACGTGCTTTTACCAAAAAGCTGATTTTCTCCTCAGCAGTATCTTAGAGCCATTTAAACTTGAGTGAAGGAAGGTATTGGTTCTTCTGTAAATAACTTGGATAATTGTACCTATTATAAGGCAAATTTGGAATGTTTAAATTATAAAAGTTCTATATAGGAATGTTCTAATAAAATATTACTTTGGGGGAGGAACTCACCAGGACTTTAGGTTTCCATAGTGCAAAGGCAGGAGGTAGGTGTTCTGATGGAGTTTGAAGGTTCAAGGACTGATACAGAAAACTTTGAAATGCTCTTTTAAAGTGCACATTCACAGAATAAAAGTCATATTATAGCCCCAACACTGAGGTGAGAAAACATTCAAAAGCACAACAAGGATTTGGGGTTCTGCTTCCTGTAGGAAGTTGTTCAGTCTTCCAACTCCTTGTCCTGCATCTGAAAGGTTTTCCATTGGGATAACACTTTTCCCTGTGTTTTCACTCCATGAACAAGGTGAGAAACCCTCACCAATGTTCTCTCTCAAGCTGCCAGTGTAATGGGAGGAACCTTTGCATGGGTTTTAAGCACCAACTGTCCCTTTCTTTGCTCAGTAAGGACTAGTCTGAAGTAAGTTCCTGCTTAGGTAATTTGCTTAATTGACCTTAAATGCAGCTGCAGCATGGCAGGAGCACCTACAGCCTCCACAGCCCCGTGTCTGAACCTGCTGCTGTGCCCAGCTAATTCTAAACACTAAGTCTTCCATACTTTGGTTTCATTGAAGTGTAAACCCACTTCTGGTTTTCTCACTCCTTTAAATCAGCTTTATAATTAAACCCACTTAAACTCTTTACTTAACAGCAGGTTGTTGTTAATGCAGTTAACTCTTGCTTAAAGAAATTCCAGAGCTGTAAGGATTTTTCTCGTTGTAGGAAGGCACTTTATTAACAAGGGAAAACCAAAGAACAGCCCCTACTCTTGAGAAATTTAACGGTCTCTTAATAGCATTTATTCCCCTGTGTTAAACCAAGGAAGTTTCCTGTATTATTTAGTATTACGTAAGTGGAAGGTCTTGGCATTTGGAGCTTAAATCAAGAGTGTAAACACTCCTGATCCACAGTTCCATCTTTTGGGATGTGTTCCAGCACTGCAGTGTTTTGTGACCTAATAGCTCAAAACTCGGGGGAAGATATGTATTTGAGAAGCAGTATTTTATTAGAGCAGTGAAAAACTGACTTCATCCTACCCAATCTGTGTTACTGTAAATTTAGCAAAAGCAACTGTGATTAATTATTTATTTTGAGAGAGGGGAGTTCATTGAAAGAAGGCTTGAAAAGCAAAATAATGCTTGGGAGGAGACAGACAAAGAACGTTTTCACATATTAAAGCAACTTCAAATGCAAGTTACCTTGAGTTCATTTCTCCCCCAATATATGAGCAGGTTGTGATGTTCTTTACTCAGTTTGTCTGCACAGAAAGGTTCAGGCTCACTTGGAGAAATTACTTTATTTTGGTTTTGGAAAAGGATAGAGAGAGGTACCAGGTCACAGTGTTAGAATCAAGAAGATTGGGACAAAATGCAGTTGCCTTTCCCATTCAGGCTGATGGGGCTGAGAGGAGCTGAAAAATAGGGAGGAAGTGTGGATTTCCCAGAGAGGTGAAGTGTGTAGGGTGGCACACAATGTCTGCTGTTGGGTTTGGGAAGCCTGTGAGTTAATGAGCTGAAGTGTTTGATGATTTAAGGCAGAACTGTTGCTTTGTATTCTGAGTCACGAGGCCAAGCAGGTAAATGGAGGGTGAGAAGGAAGTGGTGGGAGGGTGAGGTGAAGCAGAGCACCTCTCACATACCATTACTCTTCTTTTTAAAAATAAAGGACTTTAAATTCGCCTTGTAATCTAAGTTAATGACCTCAAAAACATTTAAATTCCACTAGTTACCCAGTATTTGTTGCCAAATTTTATCTTCTCTGTGATTACAACTCAGAGAGTTATATTAAATGAGTATTTATAGACACGTATTTGAAAATTGTTTATTGCATGCAGAAAATGATACTTGGTACAACTTTCAAGTATGCACAGTTAGTTAAACTTCAAACAAATTCATGTAAAAGCTTAAAAAATCTTGTATGTATAATCTGTAATATGAATTTAATTCCATGTATGTAACTGGATTTTTTCACTATTTTTTTGTCTTACCTTCACCTCTTTTCTTTTTTTTTTTTCCCCCGTGTCATTCTCCTCTTTTACTTCATCTGAATCCCTGATTTTGTTTTATTTTACCATCTTCCCATCTTGCTGTTTGTCAAACAGAACAACAAAACCTGCTCCTCATCTCGATGGGTAAGAATCCTTTCCAGTTCCTCCAGTGGTGGCTGAAGTTTGAAGGTTTTAAGTCTTCACATGTTTATATTGAAAGTAGGCAACAATGGGGAAAGAAATTCTTAATTCTGGGAAAGATTATACAATAGCACAAGATGGGAAACAAAAGTTTCAAAAGTTCTATAAAAACTTCAAGTTGCAACTTATTTCCTAAAGCTGGACAAAAACTTGGATTGCCTTAAATCCTACCATTACTTCTTTAAAACTGGTTGCTGCCCTCATCCCAATAAATCAGTGAGCTGAATTGCCAAGTTTAATATATTTGAATAGTCATCTCTTCTGAGCAGTATTTTCATCCCCAAAATTTATGGGGCAAATGGAAGAAGGAAAGAGAAATGTGGTACCGTAGAACAAAACTGAGGATTCCTGAATTATAACTGTCCCTGCAGTGCCAGCGGGGACTTTGTATTCTGAGCTTGTAGAGACCTATAAATTGTTCTTCTCTGGGGAAAAGCGCACTTGTGTCATGTTTATATATGGACTTTTGGTCTGTGTTGCACACAATTGCAAAAATGGAAGGGTGGATGAGGGATTGTGGTCTGTTCACCCTGCCCATGTGGAAGAGAATAGACTGACATCAAGTATTTCCCTCAAATTCAAAAATCTTAATGCATTAAGAGCCGAATGTTGCTATTTCAGACTGACTTTTTAAACCTGAAATTCACTGGAAGGCGTTTACAGGCACGTCTAAACGTTTTTTTCCCCCTTTTCTGCAGCGTGCACGTTGTCTTTGGCCTGGTTATTTCTGGGTTTGAAGTCATAGAACAGATAGAAAACCTCAAAACGGACACGGCGAGCAGGCCCTACGCAGACGTTCGGGTCATCGACTGCGGGGTGCTCGTCACCAGATCGGCAAAGGACGGTGAGCCACACACGTTCCCAAAGCTAAGGGCTGCCCCCAGCGCTCTCAGGGAGTGCAAAAACCGTGCCAACATCTGAAAGTCGTCGTGGTGAATCTCCAGAATCTCCATTAATTCTTACAAGCCTCTGAAACGTAAATCTTGCTGTAGGTGAGGAAGGCACAGCAAAGATTTGCCCCTTGCAAAATGTCTTCCTGCTTCGTACCCTGCTCAGTTCGTGTCAGAGGTTAATGTGACAAATTCATCATTAGGAGTGATTTTTCTGAGTTTGAAAGAGGCAGACACAAACGTGCTTTTGCTGAAGTTGGATTTTGTGCACTTTACCTGATCTTGAAATAGACCTTTGGAACGTTAATGTATGCAGTGTATGGAGTCAACATAATTTTCCTTTTCATGAGGATTTATAGGGTATAAATTAGCTGAAATACGTGTTTGGACAATCTCTGTGATGTAGTGGAGTGTTACAAGTTTGCGTTTTCTACTTTGCTTTTGACCTTCCTTAAGGAAATGTGCTTATTTATGTCCTCTAGAGAAAGTCAAGAGCATGGACCGTGTAAAGGTATGAGGATGCAGACAAGAGAGAATGGCAAAGCTTTAGAAATAAAAAATACACAACTGAGGCTGCAGTTAATTTGTTCTTAAACTTTGTTTTGCAACCTGTGCATTGTTTTCTACAGAAGCTAATTTTTTTTTGTTTCACTACAAATGATCTTTGCTTATCTGTGTGCTCTGTCTTTGCTGGAAATTATTTGTATCATCCCAATCTGGATTTAGACTGGACACGATTAGATGAATTTTTATTATGGCTTTTTAATGCAACTCATTGTGAAAAAGGTCACAAAGCTCCTCTGAATCAGCATTTATATATGTATATTTATACACATACACGCATGTACACAGTGTAAATGTAAAATATCTGTTTGAAGCTTTGGAGAAGAAGAAGAAAGTGTGCTCTGACTCCGAAGGCTCCGAGTCCTCCTCCAGTGCATCCAGCTCTTCGGAATCTTCATCCGAAAGTGAAGCTGAAAATGAAAGAAGCAGGAGGAGAAAGAGGAAAAGAAGAGCTAAAACCAAACAGTCAAGGAAACGAAGGAAGGAGGAGAGGAAAAAAGAGGACCCAAGGTGCAAGCGAAGCTCAAACCAAAGACGGTGACTAGTCCCTTAAATATAAACATTTTGGAGAAATCTGGGAAATTCTCCTTTGTTTTCATGAGGTGCTCAAGCAGTGAATATGAAAATGCTTTTATTTAAGTTTGGATTTTGATGCTTGATTTTATAAACAAACAAAACTAGCCAACCAAACAAGCAAAACTCTAAAGCTGAGCTTGTTGAGTTTTCCATGAATTCAAGATGTGTGTAGACAAGCTACAGTGACATTGAAATGAGTAAATCTCAGGATAGGAAGGTATTTGGTCCTCAGTGCACCTTTATTAAATGAGACTTTAGGCAAATAATAGAATTTTGATATATATTTGGTTATAATCAAAAATAATATTTCACGACAAGTTGTAAACTAAAAGCAAAAGTATTTGCTGTAAAGCAAGGACTGAACCTTCTCCTTCCTTTAGCCTAAAATGGGTCGTTAAACACCTTTGGGTTGCTAAACTGCATCATGTGGACTTGTCTTGGAATTCTCTTGGAAAAGGGCTGTTTTCCCAGCTGCCAGCTAACTGTGCCTTCTCCCCTGGTTGTCCCCATAGCAGCCTTTCTGACAAGAGCGATGTCACAGACAGAGCCGACGTGAGCACAAAGAGGGACAAGCCTGTGGTACGTCCTGAAGAAATTCCCCCAGTGCCTGAAAATAGATTTTTGCTCAGAAGAGATGTGCCTGTTGTCAATGTAGAGCCTGAACCGTAAGGAACTCTGAGCTTTTTCTTCTGCCTTGGTGAAAACTGTGCATGAAATATTCCTGTTAACATTCACTTCCTAGTGCTGGTGGCAGGTGGTGGCTGTAGTGTCAAAATTTCTGCTTTTAATTGTCCTTTTTACAGTTTTCTCTGTAATATTCCTCACAACCTGGGCCAGGGTTTTTCACTGAGAACTCATCAGTTGGTTTCATTGGTCCTCGAGCATCACACATGCTAAACTCAGTTATGGTCGATGCAAAAAAAAAAAGGTATAATTTTAGAAGAAATTTTGCAATACAAATCACAGGAAATATTTGGTTGGGAAGGAAACTTGGAATTGAGAGAGGTGATTTTTTTCATCTTTCTTAGACTGAAGAAGAAACTTTGCTTCAAACTGTCACCTGGAATTTGACTCACCAGTGTTTGAGACTAAGAGAAAATTCCCTTCTTTTGCTACCAAGGAAGTCAGGAGCTCATGAGAATTTCAATTTGTGTTTTGCACCTCCACTAAATTACAGCTGGGTTGTTTTTTTATCAAATTTTCTTGCTTTTGGACTCTGAGCTAAGACATTACTTAGTGCCGAATATCTCTAAAATCAGTGTTTGGTGGTTTGTTGGGGTTTTTTATTTTTAATTTCAGTTAATGGTTTAGTCTCCTGTCTTTTCTTGAAACATCACTCATGTTTCTGAAGATTCAGTAACTATTTCTTTTGAGGATATTACACAAACTGTAAAAAGGAGTATTGAATTCCCCCTTCTTACTTAGGAAAGAAGCCAGGCTTTAGAACCTGCGGACTGTCATGAACTGAGATCCTGAAACTCTTCTGTCCCTGTTGCCTTCAGGATTTGTGCCCCACACACAGATTAACCTTTTGTAGCAGTCTTTTGCAAGTCCTTTGTTAGTGTTTATTTATGTGTAGAGAGATCAGGCTGCGCATTTGCTTGAAAACAAATACATGTTGATTTGCCTTTTGTTGCAGAATTGTCTTATTTCTTGGAAAATTCGCTGGATTCTTAGTTCTGCCTCAAAATGAATGAATAAGATGATGAATATTTTTCATTATGAACTTCAAATGATTTTAAGTTAATTGGGTTTTTTTTTTCCTTGTAAGCTCATATTTTATTAATTTGTGTAGGAAGCTTCTTGATGCTACACCAGTTCTGACTGACCAGAAACCATCAGTCTCTAAATCTGGACGAAAAATTAAAGGAAGAGGCACAATAGTATGTGACAATTTTATTTCTTTATTTCCTCTCCCCCAGAGTATCTCCTCTGACCTTGAGCCTTGAATTTCCTTGGAGGCTTTGTATGACCCTTTATTTTCATGTTGCAGGTTCTGGTTTAGGAGGTTGAAATCTTGTCAGGTAGTTGATTTTATAATGCAGATTGTCGCTGCTTCTTGTTATTGTCTTTTTACTTAGTTTGAGGAGAAAAGTGCCTAATTCTCAGCTACAGGAAGTCCTCAAAAGTTTTTCTTGCCTCCTCTCTAATAACCTACAGTCCAGGCCCCAAAAAGCTGCACAGCTGTGCTCTTGTTTTTTCAATCAGTAGAAGAGGGAGAAAGTAAGAAAAGCTTTTGTAATTGTGCATTTGATTCTGGTGGATTTCAGACTCTAGTTTACCGTGACTGAGCATGTTCTTTCCCTGTGGGATCTTTTCCTGGGTCAGCTTAGCAGGTGGCGTTTGGGTAACCATAAACCAAACCAGGACTTGCCCTGCCAAATATTTTTGCAAGTGGAAGTTGTCAAAAAACCCAAAAACCCCAGTGTTTTATACAGATATCAATATATCTCTTCTAATTAAAACTCATTAGCTTTTAATCATCAGTTTAAGTTGAGACTCCACTGAGCATGATTTTCTTATATAATAGCCACTGGATTTGGCAAGTACTTTTCCACTGATCCCCATGATGCAATTATTTTAAGCCACAAAATTAACAGTTTAGATGCCATGGCATGGATCAAGGTATTGGAGTGTTTGAACCTCAACCCTTATTTGCCAAACTTGACATGAAATGTGGCAGCTGCTTTTGCATCTGACAGCTTGTATTTGTTTTTGACACTTGTGGGATCCACTAAAGCCTTCAAAATGGAATGTTTTTGAATATTTATGTAAATAAAGACTTTGGAAAAAATAACTTAAAGCTGAGTGGAATTGGCTTTTGCCAGGTACTGGGGTTTCTGTCCTGTTTTTCATCATTTTAACACCCTCTTGAAAAAAATAAAGAATGCGAACAAGATGTAATTTAGGGCCAGCAATTGGGTTGAGGAGCACATTTTTCTGCCATCTCTAATAGTCTGATCAGCAACAGTCTCTGTCCAGGGCAAAGCTGTTTGATATTTTCCAAAATACTTATTTGTAGATTCCAAGATACTCCTGAGCGTAAGATTTGAGAATTAAGGAGATCTTCCCAACCAGTCATCTGTAAAAGCCCTTTTAAGTAGGCATTGCTTCAGCCCAAACAATAAGGATGGCATGTTATCTTTCTATTTTTTTATATAAACAAGGTATCTTAAAGACTTCCGTAATTAACTGGATAAATCAATACATGCATCATTCTGATTTTATTCTGGGGGACACTACTTCTTTTCCCCACTTTTCCTGCTTTCATGAGTGGCTCAAAATAATGGAGTCAAGTCCAGATGTGTTTTCTTTTGAGTCAAGGAGCATCTTATTTCCTCACAGAGTTTACCTGAGTGTGTGTCCAACTGGGTAATGGAAAATCACAAGTTAACAATATCAATGGCTTTTTTTCTTTTGCTGCACAAGTGGCTCTTATTGTCTACTTAAATGCTGTGCCAAAGCATAATTCTTTACATATTAAGCTGCATTATTCCTTTTTGTGAAGGAGTTTGGGGGTTTTTTCGTGTTTTTTTTTTTTCTGTTGGGTTTTCTACTTTTTTATAGCTTAGAAGGTGTTTTCAACTGAGTGCTCATTTCTGAAGAGCTCAACAGCAGTAACTTTTGAAATGGGGCTTGTCTTTGCTCATATGAGCAGTTAAATGTCTGCTAACTAAAGTGAAACATCTGTGCTTTAGTATCCTGAAAAAGAGGCAGTTGTCTGCAGTAATTGTGTTATTCCAAAAGGGAATCCATTCCTTGATCCTTCCTTTTATGTCTGGAAAAAGTTGAGTGAGCTGCTGGCCTCTCTCTCAAGCTTTGTAAAATGCCTTGAGTATGAAAAGATACAGTTTGCTGTGTAAGAAAACCACGTTATGCACGTGCCTCTCTGCGCTTTGCCAGCGGTACCACACCCCGCCCCGGTCCCGGTCGTGTTCCGAGTCCGACGATGACGAGAGCAGCGAGACCCCTCCTCACTGGAAAGAGGAAATGCAGAGGCTGAGGACGTACCGACCACCCAGTGGGGAAAAGTGGAGTAAAGGAGATAAGTAAGACCCAAGTTTTAAATGCCTTGCCTTGTCGCAGGCATTGTGTATATCTATGTCGTGTAGATGGACCACGTAGATGGACCGGGATGAGAGGAAATGGCCTTGAGTTGTGCCAGGGAAAGTTTAGATTAGACAGTAGGAAATGAAAGGGTTGTAAAGCTCTGGAAGAGACTGCCCAGGGAAGTGGTGGAGTCATCATCCCTGGAAGTGCTCAGAAAATGTGGATGTGGCTCTTGAGGACGTGGTTTAGTGGTGGACAAGGTGGTGGGGTTGGGTTGACGGTTGGACGTGGTCATGTTAAAGGTCTTTTCCAACATTAAATATTCTATGATTTCCTTTAGCCTCAAACTGGCTTATGGTGCCTTTGGGTACCAAGTAAGACAGATGAATCCACCAGCCCTTTATTGTTTCAGTTATGTGTTCTTTCTGCAGTTGCAAACTGTGGGATGGATGGAAGCCAGCTCTCCAGAATTTCTGACTTGATACTAAATACGACCTTCTATCAAATTAGGAGACAGAAACATCAAAAGGAAAACTGGAAAATATTATGCATAACCATTACTAAATAATTGCAAATATTTCTGGTGGTTCTTGTTTATATGCTGAGATCGGCTTTTAAAATTAAATATTTAATAATCTATAATATTTATAAGAAAAATATTGGTAATATTGATAATATTTAATAATATTAATATTTAAACATGGCTTTAAAATCCTGTAGTTGTAGAGGTCAAAGTCCTGCAGACAAGGGTAATTAAATCTCTTCACACAGGTTCTACAACATGCAAAATTTGCTGAAGTTGGCTGATTTTTTTTCTTAGCGAGAAGTAGCTCTTGATAATGATGTAATTCTATTCCTTAAAACAAGCATAAGAAGCTCAGCCAGAACACAATTGCCTGGTACTGAAGTGTGCCAGGTTTCTGTATCTAGTTTTAAAATGAAGTATCTTTAAACTTACGTTTTAAAAGAATTTCCACTCAGTGTGGCTCTTGTCGGTTGTTTCCCAGGTTGAGTGACCCATGTACCAGCAGATGGGATGAAAGAAGCGCATCCCGAAGATCCAGGTCTTGGTCACATAATGGTTATGCTGATCTAAGCACTGCGAGATACTCCAGCCATCACAAGAAGCACAGGAAAGAGAAGAAGAAGGTGAAGCATAAAAAGAAGTCAAAAAAGCAGAAGCATTTCAAGAAGCACAAGCAAACGAAAAAAAAGAAAGCATCGGCCTCATCGGATGTGGAATCTCCTCACTCCTTCCACCGGAGGACAAAATCGTCTTGTGATCGTGAGAGGAAATCTCGTTCTTCTTCATTGTCTTCTCGACGCTCATCCAGAAGAGGCTGGTCTAAGTCTGATAAGGAAGACCAGAGTTCATCATCTTTATCAAGCAGAGGGTCTCGATCTTACTACAGATCCAGATCCAGATCTAGGTCTAAATCAAGATCTTACTCCCGAAGAAGTTCTAGATCAAGATCAGCCTCTAAATCATCACGTTCTCGAAGTAGGTCGAGGTCAAGTTCTAACCCCAGGCAGCAAAAGACTGTTCCCAGTTCTCCCCGAAATATCTCAACACGATTAAACGACAATAAATTGGCCAAGACAGCCGAGCCCATCCGAGCAGTTTTACTGCCGAGTGACAAAGTGGTTGTCCCGCCAGTTGTCCCAGAAAACCTCCCTGTGATACCCTTAAGTGACAGTCCACCACCTTCAAGGTGGAAACCCGGGCAGAAACCATGGAAGCCGTCTTACGAGCGAATTCAGGAAATGAAAGCTAAAACCACCCATTTAATACTCACCCAAACCAATTACAGCCTGGTAGTCGTTAAAGAGGCGAACACCTCCTCCTCCTCCTGTCGCAAGCAGGAGAGGAGTTCGGAGAGCGATCGGAGTGGCTATTCCAAAGGGCGCAGCGACAGGAGCTCGGAGAGTTGGCCAAGATCCAGGAGCAGATCCTCCCGAAGTCGGTCATACTCACGGTCTTACACAAGATCCAGAAGTCCATCAAGCTCTAGGACAAAGTCTCATTCTTCCGGCAGGTCCCCGTCACCGAGCAAATGCCGCAGTGACAGGTCGGGGTACAGCGAGTCCACCTCTTCCTATTCCCTCAGTGACGACGACAGACACAGGAACAACAGGAAATCCACATCGAGCGAGCAGAAAGCCCGGGGCCTCAAACTGAGGCAGGAAACGAGCTCCGAAAGTACTCTGCCTTACAAGCGGCCCAAAGACTACGATGAGTCTTCCCAAGGGTTGAAGGAGAGCGACAGTTTGTCATCCTCAGACTTCTCCACTGACAGCGAGGGCTCTGCCAAAACAAAAGCAGGCCAAGAAAAGGAAGGTCGTTTTCCATTAGAAGGAGATGCTCAGAAGCAGGATAAAAATAGGTTAAGTTCTGAGAGAGGGGAGGAGAAGTCCAAGTGTGAGCGGGATTCTGATCACTCCAAAAGGAAAGCAGCGAAGGAGAAACCTCTGGAGCAGCTTAGAGGTGGGGCAAAAACCAAACGGAAATCCTACTCAGGCAGCAAGTGGGACTCGGAATCTAATTCTGAAAGGGGAGAGGCGAGGCATAATAGGGGGGATTCCAGACCCTCCTCCAGTAAAGAAGAAGGAGAGGCCACCTCAGGGTCTGATACAGAGCTTAGTGTCACCAAAAGTATTAAAAAACAATCCAATTCCTCAGAGGGCTTTTTGGGCTCTGATCGCACGTGGAAGATGAGCAAACAGTTGTCGTCTTCTGAATCTGACAGTTCTCGTTCTAGCTCAGCAGACACTCGAGGCAAGTCAAAAAAACACAAACGTGGGTTGAAAAAGCAACCCAAAAAGTCACATTCCAAAAAAGCAAAAGAAAAATCCAAAGGGAAAAAGGAGAAAAAACACAAAGTCCCGAAAAGAAAAGAAATGTTTCACTGGCAGCCCCCCCTTGAGTTTGGTGAAGAAGAGGACGATGAGATAAATGAAAAGCCGGTTACCAAGGATGATAAAGATGAAAAGCAGCTTACCAGGGACATAAAGGATAAAAAACAAGTTTATGAAAAGGATGAAATAGTCACAGAAAAAATGGGAAATGGTGAAAAGTCGTGTGTGAGTGAAAACCTTTTAGATAAAAACACCACACGTGGGGCCTCCCCAGATCGCAGCAACCTTAATAAAGAGAACATTGAAACAAACACTTCAACCAGTCTTTTAAACTCAGGAATAAATGTCCCTGCCTGCAAGAATGAGATTAAACAAGCTGAAGAAAACAACCAGAATGGATTGGAAGATGTTATTCAGACAGATGACAACATGGAGATTTGTACTCCGGATCGGAACTCGCCGGGGAAGGTGGATGTGGACATTTTGTCTCCTGTCATGCTTGCTGCTAAACCCCACGCTTTAAGTGCTGGTATAAAAAAAGAGTTACAGGTTGAGACCCCCGAGCAAGATGCTGTCAAACTGGGAAACAACATTAGAGACTTGATTAATATTAAAGAAGGAAAAGAAACAGGAAGGCAAGAAAGTAACTCTATGTTTAGCGCTAAAGACTGTAATGTAAAAATTGAAGTTACTGAAAATACACAAAGCAATATGGCAGACAATAAGTGGAAGCCTTTGCAAGGTGTTGGTAACTCGCAACCAGCAATAATTAGCACAGCCACAGAGGTTAAGAATGTAGCAGCTGCACCAGAGCCTAAACCAGCAGGTTTAAGGATTGAAATAAAAGCAAAAAATAAAGTAAGGCCTGGGTCTCTGTTTGATGAGGTCAGGAAAACAGCCCGGCTCAACCGGCGCCCGAGGAACCAGGAAAGTTCCAGTGAGGAAGAATCTCCCAGCAGAGATGACAACAGCCCATCCAGGAGCCTCAGCAGGTCACGGAGTAAATCTGGGTCTAAGTCCAGACACAGAACAAGGTCCGTGTCGTACAGTCACTCGAGGAGCCGATCCCGAAGTTCTACGTATTCATACAGGTGAGATGTTAGTGCTGCTCCCACTGCCAGGCCTGGCAACAGGAAAGGTCTCAGCTTTTCAAGGCATGGTTTTCTTTTTCAGCTCAAGTTTATCTTTTGAGCAGCGCTGTGTCATAGAATTACAGAGTGGGTTGGGCTGGGAGGGACTTGAAAGACCATCCAGTTTCACCCTCTGTCATGGGTGGGGACACCTACCATTATCTCAGGTCGCTCCAAGCCCCATCCAGCCTGGCCTTGGACTCTTCCAGGGATGGGGCAGCCACAGCTTCTCTGGGCAACCTATGCCAGGGCCTGCCCACCCTCACAGGGAAGAATTAATATCTAATCTAACCCATCCCTTTGTTCAAAGCCATTCCCTGTGTCCTGTCCCTCCATTCCTTGTCCCCAGTCCCTCTCCAGCTCTCCTGGAGCCCCTTTAGGCACTGCAAGGGCCTCTCAGCTCTCCCTGGAGCCTTCCCTTTTCTGGTTGAACCCCCCCAGCTCTCCCAGCCTGGCCCCAGAGCAGAGGGGCTCCAGCCTTGTCATCAGTTTAATGGCTCTATCACTTAGCAAGCGTGCAGTAAATATTTAGCTGGAAAGATAACGATGTATAACTTGTTTTGCTTCCTGTTTTCTGCTGCTCTTCTCCTCAGTGAGACTCTGTCTTGTTCCCTGTAGGTCAAGAAGCTACTCGCGGAGCCGGAGCAGAGGGTGGTACAGCAGAGACCGCTCGAGAAGTCGAAGCAGTTCTTACCACAGTTACAAGAGTCGTAGGCAAGTTTGTCTCTTTGGAGATACTGCAAAATATGTTGTTGTCCTCTTGCTGCCCCTCTCCCCCTGCTCTCCTTCAGCACTTGTATTTATTAACTGAGAGTTTCTCTGGGGTTTTGTTTTTGTCAGTCGAAGCTACAGTAGAAGTCGATCCCGAAGTAGTTCTTACGGTCATCACAGTCGATCCAGGTATGGATTACAGTTGTATAAAAACTCTGCAATAAATGTACTGCTGATAAAAATCCCTTAGTGTAAGAATGCTTTTAATTGATATTTCTTTAAAATAAACTTTAATGTATAATTGCTATATATTATATATCTTATTACAAAAATGCATGTATAAGTACATATTTATTTATAAGAACACTTTTTAAGAATACCTTTATCTCATGGAGTCTAGAATGGTTTGGGTTGGGTTGGAAGGGACCTTAAATACCATCTCATTCCAACCCCCTGCCATGGGGAGGGGCACCTTCCACTAGCCCAGGATGGTCCAAGGCCCATCCAACCTGGCCTTCAACACTTCCAGGGATCTGTGTTACTTAAAACTATAATGTCATTGTAGCAACTTGAATCACAGCAAAATCAATATAAGACACTTAAAAGCTGGAAATAACCAAATTATCCTGGCATTCCAGTTACAGGTCATGATATGAGATAAGAAAGAGTGAACATACTCCCCTTTTTTGTTAAAACAAAATTGAGTTATAAATGGAATCGCTTGTTTTCAGCAGTATTAGCAAACAAGATTTTTACTGCATCTGCAAAAAAAGAGCATAAAAACTTTATAAATGCTTAGTGTGTCTTTTCTGTATTAATAAATCTGTGATTTTTACTGTTCTTTTGAAGATAATTGTTGTTGTGTTGAAACTTTTATAAAGTATGGAGTTGTTTGCAGCATCCTTCAAAAGTAATTTCCATCTCTGTATATGAATGTCCTTTAAACCTGAATTCAAAACAGCATTTTAAACAAGGAACTGTAAATTTACAATGACCTTCTTTCCCGTTTAAAGTAGGTCCTACACATACGACAGTTACTACAGCAGGAGTCGGAGCAGGAGCAAAAGGAGCGACAGCTACCGACGGTCTCGGAGCTACGATCGGAGATCCAGGTGTGGCTTGACACTGGATTCTGGGCAAAAAAACCTTCCTAAATACATCCAAATGATGTGTCAGAAAGGCCCCTGTGCTGGTTTTCCCCCCCTCAAGGCATAAAAATTCACTTATCAACAGTAATAGTTAAAACCAGTTAAAATCAGAGTGAGCGAGGAAGTCAGAACTGACGTACGAAATGTGAGGATGGGGAAGAAACAGGATCAGAAAGATTTGAGTTCCAGTTCATTGCATGTATCTGTTCAAGATCAGCACATTTTCCCAGGGTTGTGGTGGAATCACCATCCCTGGAAATGTTCAGAAAACATATGGAAATGGCACTTGAGGACGTGGTTCAGTGGTGGAGGCAGTCGTGGTGCTGGGTTAACAGTTGGACTTGCTGATCTTAGAGGCCTTTTCCAACCTTAATGATTCTATGAGTTGAGGCTTTTAAATAATATTAAGTGATTTTTAAAAACTCTACAGTGAACTGACTCTCAAAATTTAAATCAAGTGGCCTGTGATGGATTGAAAGCTGCCTGGTATGCAAAGAATGCCATTGGATGGTAAATTCTTTTTGGTTGAACTGCAGAAGTGGATTTAAAACAATCTGGAAGGGAAATTAACAATTACACTGTGATCCAGACTGAATTTTTCACTTCCTAGAATGTATTTTGAAAGAATATTTTTGCCTGCAAATCTGATGGATTTGGAATAAATTTTATTCCGCTCAGTCCAGGGGATTTATATAAGTGTAAGTGAGCACATTTCACAGAGATCAGAGGTGGAACAGGAGACAGAGAGAGATATAAACAGATATAGATTTAATATCACTGGTGATTGGTTTATAGCTTTTCATATGTCCCCTATTAGTCATAAATCACCCAGGTCTCTAAAACTACTGTAAATTCCCATACTCTGCTCTTCTCACATTAATTTTTCACAACTTCATACCAACTCGTGAAGGATTTTGCTCTCACCCATTTCCACAAGACAACTTTCAGCTTGTTTGAGGGGAAATTAACAAAGCATGTGGAAATAAACTTACAAAATCATTATTTTAGGTGTTTTGAGGCTTCAGAGAAACAATGCTGGATTAGGATATGCTCACTTTTCATTTAAAAAGCTTCCCTTGTGGGCAGGAGGCTAAAAAAAGTCTCTAATGAAAGCTTATTCTGTGTAATTGGAATATGTCCTGTGGCTTGTCTGAAACCATCTGGACTCTGTTGATGTTTGGCCAGGTGCTGAGCTTGGAATTCTTCTGGATAAGCCAAACCATTTTAATACACAATTTCCACACTGCAGACACACACACACACTTCTCTTGTGCTTATGGGGCCTAATTTTTAAGATCCTTCTCCAAGCAAGAAAATGCAACTTATAAAGCAAGGATTTGTGAAATTGTCTTAGTTGAGAAACGTTTGCAATGTAAAATCAGATGTGTTAGAATATATTTCTCAGTCAGCTATTAGCACTTAAAACAACGCTAAGTTTGGATGTTTTTTAGCTGTAACAGAGAAAGCAAGAAGTGACAAAGAGCTTGGCTTGAGTTACACAGGGTGGTAACATCATGTAAAGATAGTAATTAGTTCAATTTTGAGTATCCTCCCGTGAATATTTCAGCCGTAAGAAACAGCACCCTGTAAAACGCTTCGTGGATGTTTTCTGATCTGTGCCTGGCTTAACAATTTTTTTCCATGCTGCAGTTTTGAGTTGGAAGCTCCAAGTGCAGTTTTGAGGCACTGTCACCTTTTCTCTGCAGGTCCTACGGCTCCGACAGCGAAAGCGATCGCAGCTACTCCAACAACAGGAGCCCCAGCGAGAGCAGCAGATACAGCTGAAAACGCCTCTTGGAGGATGGAAACTCTATTTCAGACTTTTTTCAGTGTTATATTCAAACCAAACTGTTCTGACAGTGTCACAAGTGAAGGTTGTTTGCCGAATTAGCTGAAACTTTCCCGTTTAACAGTGAACTCACTTGACTCTGTGCTTACAGAGAGAAGGACTGAGCTCCACAGCTGAGTTTATTTTTTAATTTTTTTATGTGAAATGCAACTTTTACAAAATAATAAAAAAAAAACCCCAACAGTTTTGTTTCCTTGAATTAGCTTTTCCAAGCCATGGGTGACTCTTAGGTGAATTGCTGCCGCCACTTTTCCGGGTGCAGCAGAGTGTTTATAAACACCTTTAGGGCTTTCTGCCTGTCCCTGGAAATGTGTGTTGGCAACTATTAAACTGTGAAGTAAATTTCTTACAAAGGCTGCCGTTTCTAGTTTATGAAAACGCTTTTTTAATGCTGGAAGCTGCATTCTGTGCTGTCTTGATTGTTGGTTACTGCGTTGTGTACAGGATATAGGCAATGAAAACAAAGCTGCCACTCTGTCTTAATCCTCCCTGAACTGTGATGGTGCGGAATTCTGCTGGAAGAGGTGAGATGATGCACAGTGGGAATTGTCAGACTGACAAGCAGTGAGCAAAAGTGTGATGAATGAGTTTTGAGCTTAATATCCAACCTGTCTAAACCTTTTATGTTTGAAAAATGAATTTTGTGATAAACAGCAATGTCCTTCAGAGACGAAGAGAATGTTTCTAAGCACTTCTTGATTTCCATTTCAGTTCCTGTTACAGTGCTTGGCATCCTTCAACACATTCTGAATGTTGGAAAGCATTGAGTGCATCATGAGTTTGTCTAAAACACTTTTTAAAAAACTGACATGATGGTGACTTTTTAAGAAAACCAACCATAAAGGTTCCTTTATAAAATGTCTGTAGATGTATCCCATCCTGTATTCCATAGGGGAATCTCACATATTGATACTGCAGATACTGAATTATGGATTGTTGAAGTGGTAGGACTGCAAAAACACTAGGATGCCTGATGAAAAGCAGGGGCAATACTTCACTTTAAAAGTTTATTACCAAAAATGTCTCCGTGTTCCAGGTAAATGGTTTGCAAAAAAATAAATAGATTTAAGCTGAAGACCATTGAGTAATTTTTGCAGTATTCTGACTGAGTTGATGTAAAATAATTTGTAAAGTTTTTCAGGGTTTAGAAGGCTGTGCACTGAGAAGCAGATTTTTAGTGGCACAATGTGGCCTGCAAATTCGGGGTCTGTAGTGACAAGACAGACTAACATTGTTTGATTAGAGCTGACGAGCTCTGTTGTATCATAGCAGTTTTCATTACTGACTTTGTGGAATATCTGGAGATGCTTTCATTTTTCTCAAATGTTTTCAAATAATGGAAATTATTTTTTTTTTGTAATCTCATCAGGCCCCAACAGCTTTGAAAATTAAAAGTGGTTATTTCTCGCTTAGGCATCAGTTCATTCTCTCTTTGATTGAATTAAACTATCCCAAATTAGCTAATTTTTTTCATACACTTGTGAAACATGAAAAGCAAGTTCAAAGGGAAGTTTGCAGGCTGTGCTGATTCCCTCCATTTGTGTCCATCAGCAACTGAATAAGATGTTTGTATGCACGTTCCTGAAGCTGAATTTGCCAGTTTTTTCACTTTTCTAGAACCCAAAATTCTGAACTTTCCCCCTTCCTGCACTCGTAGTTCAGTGACAAAGTGTGTGCACGTAACCCTTCCCAATCAGTCTTTTGTAAGCTTCTTAGGCCTTTTGACATTAAATACATTTCTTACTGAAGTCAAGATGCATTTACAGACAGGGTTCTAACAGTAGCAGCCATCTCAAGAGTCCTGAGCAAATATTTCAGTAATATTTGTTGCAGTTTCATCCTTTTCAGTACAAATGTAACTTGGTTTTCCCTTACTAAGAAAATAGAACTAGAGGGCTCATGTTTAACAAAATAGACAAGTATAACCATTTCCATTCAATACTTGTTAGTGAAGAAATAGCTCCAGAATCAGACTTTTATCATGTGTCAGATCTGATTTGACTTCTTAAGGCCAGGAAAAGGTAATATAAATATGGTCCATCAGTTAACTGTAGTTATCAGAAATTGCTGCAATGTCACTAAAGTCTTTCATATCGTGAATTAAACTTTATAAAGAAATTCCATCAGGTGGGGAGGGGGGTGAGGGAAGGGGTGGGGGGTGAATTCTGTTAAAGTGTACTTCAGATAGAACACATCCCCCTGAGCTGCTTTTCTAACTTTGGTCTATGTTTTTGCAATTTTGTTATTCCAAAGTAGTTGCTGTTTGTAAAATAAACTTTTGTACATATCTGCAAATGCTGTTTTCTCTACATCTGGAAAAACCTGGTGCTGCTTGAGGGAAACAGGCAGGAAAATTAAAAAGTATGCTTCAATTTCTGTTTTTGCTTTTGTCCCTTGCAAGACTAGGCACAAGTAGCCTTCCCTTTTCCTGACCTACATAGGGAATGATTCCTCTGCAAGACTCTGCGCTGGGTTTACATAACAGTCATTGGAGGAACAAATATTTTGAAATTTCCAAATGATTTCAGGTCTTGCTGTTTCCTCAAGATACATAAAAGGTTCCTCTCCTGCGTGAACAGACACACTTAACAGATCTCCACGGAAATCTGGGAATGGGCTGAGCTTAACCACTTAGCTAAATATTCTTTCCCAAATACACATTCCCCCGTCGTTTCCGTAGCATTGGAAGTGGGGTATTAGTTCATGGGAGCAGATGTCGTGGCTCAGAGGATAAATCCATTAGGCTTCTAAACCTGTTCCACAAAAACTGGATTTCAGTGGAAAATACTGGCTTTGTAATAGTGGAAACACTAATTGTCTAAGCTAAAAAGGCCAGAGGGAGGTGTGTCCTTGTTTGGTTCAGTCTTTGGTGTGGTCTGGTTAACCTGGCATCTCCCTGACTCCGGAGCGCTGACTTGGAGAAGAAGCACGAAACCCTGGGCAGGACAAGCAGGAACTCTGGGTGATGTGGATTGTAGTGTAAGAAATGTTAGACAAGCTCTGCTGTCTCACTGCAGCATAAACCAGTTGTTTTTCATGGAATCCCAGAATGGTTTGGGTTGGAAGGGACCTTAAAGATCATCCAGTGCCACCCCGTGCCTTGGGCAGGGACACCTTCCACTAGCTCAGGTTGCTCCAAGCCCCATCCAACCTGGCCTTGGACACTCCCAGGGATGGG
>JAWWEU010000081.1:2104955-2119659 GCA_035583155.1 Acropternis orthonyx | reverse complement strand
AAGCCCCGTCCAACCTGGCCTTGGACACTCCCAGGGATGGGGCAGCCACAGCTTCTCTGGGCAACCTGTGCCAGGGCACCCTCACAGGGGAGGGATTGCTTCCTGACATCTGATCCTTTCACATCCTTCCTATGTGGGGAGCCCCAGAGCTGGAGGCCCCTCTGCAATCAGGGTCTCACCACAGGAGAGGGGGAGAATCCCCTCCCTACCAGGTCCTTAGAGGTGATCACCACCCTTTCCTTTAAGACCATAATGTTGGGTTTTATGCTTCCAGAGCCACATTCCCTGCAGGGGCCAAACCCTGGGACGGTGGGGCTGTGCTCGGGTGCTGCTGCCGGGGAGGTCACGGCGTCACCTTGAGCTGACTCCTTGGGCTGGAGCAGGGCTGGGTAAAAATAGAGTGCCTGACGAGCACCCGGCTGTGCACTGCTCATTAGTGGCATTTTTTGATTAAAACAAGTCTTAAATCCTGCAATGAAGTAAAAGTGTGACTCAAGTAATTTCTGGGGGGGGAAAAAAAAAGAGGTTTCTAAATGAGGTTGATCTGCAGGTCCTGGGTGGTTTTGGGAATAGTTTATGCACTGCCCAGCACACGGGATATTCTGGAGTAGCTCCCTAGGAATGAGTGGTTCGTCTCCAGTTGCAGGTGAGTAACTTGAGCAAGACAATGTTAAATGAGCCATCTGCCTCTCAAACAACTCCTTATAAATCACAGATTTACAGACCCACGGCACAAATACACTTTCCCTACGATCTCCCTGCGATTCCTTCCCACTCCATCACTTCCAAACAAGGGCAATCTGTGTCCTTGCACTCGAGGGGAAGCAGCGCTTAAAAGGGCTCTTTCCACAGCTCTCTGACTGTATTAAATGCCTGTTGTGGCTTTGTGTGGTTGTGGTGATCACACCCGGAGCAGAGCACAGCGTTTCGGTGACCTCGAGCTGCACCCTGGAATCCCATCTGGTGTGATTTCCGAACCGAACGCTGCCTGGGATTTAAATCACCAGCAGATAAAGCTTTGCATGCTCCACCCCTGCTTCGCATCCATGTAAATAATTCTTTCCTGGGTGGTTGGGAGACGGGAAGGATTTTCCACCTGGTTGCAAAAACGCTTCGCTGTGGTATGTTAAAACTGTTTACAAATTATCTAAACAATTAAAGGGACCCAGGCAGGAATTTCATAATATCCATGTAATCCCTCTGAAGTAGATGGGATTGCATGTGTGAAATCAGACGGCCCGTGGCAGTTTTGGGGAGGTTTTTTAATGAAGGTAATATTTCCAAGTCACAGTGGATGCACAAAGAGGGGATGGCAATTAATTTGGTATCAATTGATAATTCTCGATATTGTATCTGTCCTTGCCAGAGCAGGGTGCAGCCCATGGGAAGGGATGTCCTCACCCATAGGATGGTCTAACATTGCACCTGGAATGTTGTGTTTTGTTTTGGGCTGCAAGAAAGATGCTGAGGAGCTGGAGCGTGTGCAGGGAAGGGAAGGGAGCTGGGAAGGAGCAGAAGCAGCAGGAAGGGCTGAGGGAGCTGGGGGGGCTCAGCCTGGAGAAAAGGAGGCTCAGGGAGGACCTTATCCCATACAACTCCCTGACAGGACGGGGGAGCTGGGGGTGGTCGGGCTCTGCTCCCAGGGAACAGGGACAGAAGGAGAGGGAATGGCCTCAGGCTGTGCCATGGGAGGGGTAGGTTGGATATTAGGGAAGATTTCTTCATGGAAAGGGTTGTCAAGCACTGGAACAGGCTGCGCAGGGAAGGGATGGAGTCCCCATCCCTGGAGGTGTTCAAAAAAAGGGTGGATCTGTCACCTGAGGACATGGTTAGGAGAGGACAGGGCAGTGCTGGGCTGAGGGTTGGACTCGGTGATTTCAGAGCTCTTAACTATCCTCTGGTTCTTGACACGGAGAGTCCTCAGCTCAACGCAGCTTGTGAACACTTGTAGCTCCCACCCTGCCATTATGTCCCAGTCCTGGCCTCAGGCAGCAAAATTCCTTAATTAATTCATTCAGCTTGGAAGGGGCTGCCCTCCCTCTTGGGCTTTCTTTTTCTTCTCCATGCACCCTCTGAGGGAGGATAAGGAAGGGTCCTTCCCTTCTCCTACTGCCTTGGCCACCCACTTGGGCAACATCTGCATAACTTTTCCCCAGTGAATTTTGGCAAATAAGCCATGAAAAGCATGAAGAGGTTTGGGAGGGGGAGAAGGTGAGGATTGCTGCTCTCCCAGGAGGAGCACCCGGCTCTTTCAGGAATGTACCAGTGAGAGGGATCAGTCAACAGAGGCCCTTGGGTCTTCAGAGGAAGTAAGTTTGAGTGAAAAGGCAAACACATTCTTTTGAGAGGACTAGACATCCTGTCCCTCCATGCCTTGTCCCCAGTCCCTCTCCAGCTCTCCTGGAGCCCCTTTAGGCACTGCAAGGGGCTCTCAGCTCTCCCTGGAGCCTTCTCTTCTCCAAGGGAACCCCCCAAGCTCTCCCAGCCTGGCTCCAGAGCAGCTCCAGCCCTTGGAGCATCTTTGTGGCCTCCTCTGGACTCGCTCCAGCAGTTCCATGTCCTTATGTTGGGACCCCCAGAGCTGAACCCAGGTGGGCTCTCATAAGAGCAGAATAAAGGGCTGGAATCACCTCCCTTGTCCTGCTGGTCACGCTGCCTCATTTTGCTGAGTTTGCATCATCCTCTAGTGATGGTTTCCACTTTTTAACGAAAAAAATGCTGGGGTTTAGGAATTAATTTGTTAAGGCTGTCATTTGCAGTTTGATGATTTCCTTGAGTGCCCTTATCTCCCCTTTTGGGAGAAGTGGCAAGCAACACTTCCCTGGTCACTTCATTGACCCATTTCCAATGTGACCCCTGAAGGAAGGGACAGTCAGTCCCTGTTGTGTCCCATGAGCAGGGCTGCCCTGGGGTCCTCCACGTGAGCTGCTGGTGTCACCCTTGGTCAGTGGCACAGAGCAGATCCTGCTCTTATTTGACACTGAGGTTTGGGGAAAGGCTGAAACAATTGGGACTGGTGAGCCTGGAGAAGAGAAGGCTTTGGGGTGACCTCACTGTGGCCTTCAGTACCTGAAGGGAGCTGACAAGAAAGATGGAGAGGGACTTTTTACAACAGAATGGAGTGACAGGACAAGAGGGAATGGCTTTAAACCAAAAGAGGGCAGGGTTAGATTAGATATTAGGAAGGAATTCTTGGCTGTGAGGGTGGGCAGGCCCTGGCACAGGTTGCCCAGAGAAGCTGTGGCTGCCCCATCCCTGGGAGTGTCCAAGGCCAGGCTGGACAGGGCTTGGAGCAACCTGGGCTGGTGGAATGTGTCCCTGCCCATGGCAGTGGGGCTGGGAATAGATGATCTTTAAAGTCCCTTCCAACCCAAACTGTTCTATGGTAATTTTAGGGCACAGGCTGGAAATCTCATATTCCACTGGCTTTGCTGGGACCTACAAGGTTATTCAGCTCCAGCTGAATAGGAACAACCTTCAGCCCACGGGCTCTTGACCATTTAAATCTCTCCCTTGTGACAAACAATTGTTCTTTTTAAGGAGTCACAAAACCAGGGGGGGAGAGAAGATATCCAGCACTTGCTGTTCCCATCTGTGGGAAGATGGTCTGGTGAGTGGGAGCACTGCTGAAGACTTTAAGATGGACCTTGGATTCTCTGTGCCACCAAAGCCACCAGGTTTCTTCTGGGGCAATTCTCTGCTCCTGGGAGCTCCCAAGTGTGCTGTGAAGATGTGAATCCCTGCTGGGCTTGGCAGGACTGGTTGTTACAGAAGTGAGAGCTAGCAAAGGATAATTTGGTCAACAGCAGCAAATTTGGGAATATGAGCTCATAACATCTCAAGCCGAGGCTGCCTCTTGTGCCTCTGCCACTTGGTGTGATTTTAGATGTCATGAGGGTAGCAATGCACCTTTCTTCTTTTCTTTTCTTTCCATTAAACCAGGAGGGAAACAAAGCCAAAACCTATTTTTTTTTATTAAAACCTCTCCATGTACTGAAAAACACACATTGATGGAGAAATCCTATCGACTTCCTGCAGAAAACTGCATAGATTCCATGCTCATCTTTAATTTCTATGAACAGCTTTGAACTGACACCTTTCCCAGGAAATTTGTGCCAGAGAACGTGGCAAAAAGGGACCTTTTCAGCTCTGCAGTTTTCTCCTCCGACTCAGGATCAACTCCAGCTGTACAAATCACAGTAGTTCTTATCCAGCCTATCTGTTCGAAAGTTGTCAGTGCTGAGATGGAGCAGTTGAAGTGCCAAAACCAAAATTGCTGAACTATTCACAATATATAAAAATATACTCTTTTTTTTTTCATGCTGTGTAAACTAAAGCATCCTTTCTGCCATCACTGCTTCTCACAGATTGAGAGGAATGACCTTTTTCCTTCTGCTTAAGTCATTGAATCCCAGACTGGCCTAGGTGGGAAGGACCTTAAAGATCATCCAGTGGCACCCCCTGCCATGGGCAGGGACACCTTCCACTAGCCCAGGATGCTCCAACCTGGCCTTGGACACTTCCAGGGATGGGGCAGCCACGGCTTCTCTGCCCAACCTGTGCCAGGGCCTGCCCACCCTCACAGGGAACAATTCCTTCCCCACATCCCATCTAACCCTGCCCTCTGGCAGTGGGAAACCATTCCCTCTTGTCTTATCACAACATGCCCTTGTAAATATTTAAGTAGCAGGAAAATGAGCACCTTAAATATTTGTAAAGGGATTGGGGAGGCTCTTGCCTGAATCTGCTCTTCTCTGGAATAAGTAACTCCAAATTATTTCATTATTTTGAGGGGGTTTGGGCTCTTGGCTGTTTTTGTGGGGATTTTTTAAAACCTCCTAGCTCTGAGCACCTCCTGGACTCCACCACCAGCCCTTAACCTCCCCCGATTCCCCACCCAGAGGGGACAACATTCTCCACACAAGGAGTCACAGTGCCACGGGGATCTAGAGCATCGCTCCACGTGTCCTGCAGGCAACATTCACCTGTCCTTGCCCGTGCTTTGGTGCTTTTGCCACAGAATAAGGAGCCTTTCCAGCACCCAGGCAGGGATGCAGCTGCTCTGCCTTCCCCTGCCACATCCCTGCTCCCCACTGCCAGCCCAGGCCACGCTCTGCAGCTCCACTCCTCTTACACAAGCAGCATTTTCCCTTTGTTTCTGCTAAATTGCAGCCTTTTTTTTTTTTTTTTTCTCCCCTCTACTGCATCAAGATTGTTTTGAAGTTCCAGCCCATCCTCCAAAGTACTTCAAGTCCCTCCCGGCTTGGTATCATTGGCAGCTGGAAGAAGCAAATTTTCTATTCATGCAAGTAATTATTAAAAAAATATTTTGAGCAGTACCAAGCCTGGGACAGGTCCCCAGGGAGTCCTGGGCTGTGCATCTCCTCGGTTTCCCTGCGGATCACAAATAAATCCTCCAAGCAATGTTTCCTCCTTCCAGCACCGCTTTCCTCCGGCTTTGTGTCATCTGTCCCTGCCATCTTCCCTCCTCCAGCCGTGCTGGAGCTGCAGGGATGTGAGCAGGGGCTGGCATCTTAATTTAATTTAAACTTCAGCTTGTCTGAGTTGAGCTTCTGGATGTTGGGTCTCATAAAACCTTGGCTGAAGGTGCCTGTTGCTTGTTTTCCGTAGTCACCCTCATAGACTGCGTTTCTAAATCCCCTGTAAATTTATCTTTGGAAAACTGGGCTGCCCACCCTAAGACATCCCTTTCAGGCCTTCACTCCTTGGAATCATAGAAACATGGAACAGCTTGGGTTGGGCTGGACCCTGAGAGGTTTAACTACTCCAGCCCCCATGCCGTGGGCAGGGAACCTTCTCTGCTGAATATACCAGCACAAATACCAGCATTCAATGTTTTTCTCTAGCACTAACAAAAATCAGATTATTTCTGGGTCGTCTTCACCCTGGATTTTAATTTTTGTTTGGGGGATTGTTTGACTTGGCTTGGGCAGGGAAAGAGAATTCACTGTATGTTTTCTATATATGAATATTTACTGAATAGGATGGTTCCTTGTTTTTCCCATTACCAGTTTAATGGAATCACAGAATGGTTTGGGTTGGAAGGGACCTCAAAGTCCATCCAGTCCCACTCCCCTGCCATGGGCAGGGACACCTTCCACTAGCCCAGGTTGCTCCAAGCCCTGTCCAGCCTGGCCTTGGACACTTCCAGGGTTGGGGCAGCCACAATTTCTCTGGATACCCCTTTTATGATGGAAAGGTGGACTCCAGGGACATACAGTGCAGTGAAGGGCTTTCAAATTATTGCAGTTTTCACATATCTGCTTTGCAACCCCAGCATTTCCCCAGCAGTCCTAAAAATCAAGATTATCCAAGGGAGGAAAGGTTAGAAGCTGGTTTGTTCTAAGGAAAGAGGTAAAAGGCAGGACTGATATGGGGGGTTTGAAAGCTGGGACCTCATTTTGCAGTGCTGCATCCCTGAGCAGAAACTCCTATTTGGGGCAAAGTTTCCCCTGCTGCCTGAAGACTCTCTTGAATATAAATGCATCTCCGGGTATTTCCTGTAATTCCTGATAATTATTTCAATCAAGATATCAATTTATTACTTCCTGACTAATGACATGCAGCTCCTCACTGCATTAGCCTTTGATATGCAAAGATGCCTTTGAGCTGCAAGCCCCGTGCTGGGAAGGCCCGTGCAGCTTTCACACCTGGCACACCTTTCCCTGCCAACATCACTCGTGGGGGACACCAAAGCCCTTTGGATCTGCCGCAGGAATTCTGTCCCTAAGTCCTTAACTTTGCACCAGACAGTGCAGGAACAGTGCAATGTGCATTTGGGCCACGGATTGGACAAGGACTGCAGTTTATTGCTCCTAATTGATGAAGTCCAGAGGTGATAAGCAGTAAATCCAAGTGCATCCCACTGGGTTTTAGACAACACTCCAAGACCAGGTTGGATGGGGCTTGGAGCAAGCCTGGGCTAGTGGAAGGTGCACCTCCCCATGGCAGGGGGTTGGAATGAGATGGTCTTTGAGATCGCTTCCAACCCATTCTGTGATTGCTCTGAGCAATAGTCTTGCATTTACTGAATTCATTGCCTTCACAGTTTGCTCCTAAAGCTCCCAAGAACCTTCCCTTCTCCAGGTCAAAGGGTCCTGAGTTTGTCACCCCACCTCTCAAAGCAGCTGCCCCATCCCACTGGCCATTTTCTGTGTTCTTTCTGCTTCTCCATCTCCAGCTGCTCCTCTCAGGGGTCAGAGACACACACAGATACTGAAACGTGGAGCCCTCGGGGTTTTCTGCCGCAGCAAAGCGATGCCACGGGCGTAGGATGCGCTCAGGGAAAGGTGAGAAACAACAATCTCTTGGCTCTTTTTGGTTCCCACCTCGGCCACACATTTCAGAGAGCTGCTGGTGGCAAATCCAAGGTCTCAGCTGCAGGTGCAGGTTCCAACCTCAGCACAGCATGAGCTTGGGCTACACCTTTTCCCTCCAGTTGATGTATTCCTATAGCAAAGCTCATTTGAAACTTTCTTCTCTGCCTTTCTGGGGTTTTGGGTTTTTTTGGGGTTGTTTTTTTTTGTTTTGTTTTTGGTTTTTTGGGGTTTTTTTTAGAACCTTTTTGGACTTTCTTGCCATCACTGTGACACTTGATGACCTTTTAAGAGCTCGCCTGCAAGCACAGAGATGTAGGTCTGTTCTTCCTCCTCTGGACTGTGGATGAGAATGTTGAAAAACACTGCATTCAGACTCTGCTGAACCACACCATGGGCTTATTTCCATCCTGAAAAACAGCTACCTCTTGCTTTCTGTCTTTTCTCCAGCAACAAAAGGACTTTTCTCCAACACTGTGGCAACTTAGTTTCTATAATAGTATTGCAAAGGGCTTTTAAAAACAAAATTAAATATATAAAATCATATGATTTTCACACCTAGAACATAAAATCCACGTGCTTTATCCTGAAAAATGTTGCATTTTACTGAATTTACTTTTGTCCTGGGTATAAGAGGAGTTAAATTGTTCATGTAGGAAAGCAGCAGCCAATTATGGCTGGAGAAAGGCCTGGTGGGAGAACAAAAATATTTCTCTCCCCAGAATGCTGAAACTGCCAAGTGAAGTTGTTAATAGAGATTATTTCTCCAATGCCACAGCAGTGAGGACAACTTGGCTTGGGCTGCTTGGTTGGCTTGCTCGGTGCACACAGTCGTAAAACCTGCAGTCAGGCAACACTTGAAATAAGCCCTTTTCCACCCAAAATGAAGACCTGGCAACACTCCCTTTCTCTGCTCTGACTCACCCCAGGGACAAGAAGGGCCAGCTCAAAGAGCAGGGTCATCTCAGCTGCTCCATGATCCTTACAACACATTGGGGTGACCCACCTGCCCCATCCCTGGGAGTGTCCAAGGCCAGGTTGGACAGGGTTGAGCAACCTGGATTGGTGAAAGCTGTCCCTGCCCATGGCAGGGAGGTCAGACTAGATGTTCTTTAAGGGCCCTTCCAACCCAAACCATTCTGGGATTCTGTGAAACAATCCCCCAAGGCACCAGTTCTAACTAATCCCATTGCTGATGAGTTGATGTGTGTCAACATCAGCACCACGCCGGGGATGTGCAGACACTGAAGCCACGCTGAGTCAGGTGGAGTGAAGAGACACATCACAGCCTCACCTCGCTCCAGATTTTGGTCCCCAGCAAGGATTTCTTGATGTTTAGCAGCTGGGCAGGTGTTTGGGCTGTGAAGATACAGCTCCAGTGTTGGTTCCTGCCAGTAAACCTTCTCCAGCGTGGGCTCCTCTTTCCATGGATCCAGCCAGGACCCTGCTCCAGCACGGGCTTCCCATGGGGTCAACAGCCTCTTTCAGGCATCCCCCTGCTCCAGTGTGGGCTCCTTCATGGGCTGCAGGTGGGTCTCTGCTCCCCCACAGACCCCCATGGACCTGCAGGTGGGTCTCTGCTCCCCCACGGACCTGCAGGTGGGTCTCTGCTCCCCCACGGACCTGCAGGGGCACAGCTGCCCCACCATGGGCTGCACCTTGGGCTGCAGGGGACCCTCAGCTCCGGCACCTGGAGCACCTCCTGCCCCTCCTTCCGCTGTGCCCTGGGGTTCTGCAGGGATGTTCCTCCCCCAAGCCCTCACTCCTCTCTCTGGCTGAAGCTGCACAGGGTTTTTTTCCCCATTTTCTAAATCTGTCACCCCAGAGGTGCTGCCACCACCTCTGCTGGGCTCAGCTTTGCTCAGCAGACTGTCCATCCAGCTGGCATTGTTTCCACTGGACCTGGGGGAGACTTCAGCATCCTCTCACAGAAGCCTCCCTTGTAGCCCCCCACTACCAAAGCCTGGCCAACAAACCCAGTATATTCCTCCAATCAATTTTCCATTAATATTTGGAGCTTCTCACCGCTGTGCTATAACTCAGGGGTTGGAAGTAACATTCCTAATATTGGCATTACCATGTATAAAATTAAACCTGATAATTGCAAAACGGGTAGAAAATAAGATCAGGAATCCAACGAGCTCCTCCGAGATTTAAAACCTGGCCGCTGCCAGATCCAGCAGATACCTGTGGGTGGGTAAATTATTTGGAGCATGAAAAATACAGAAAACACAAATCCAGGAGCTTCACTGGGCTTTCTGATGGGTCAGGGTCTCACTTGCAATGTGGATTCCCCTCCCTGCCTCAGCCAAGAAGAGAGAAATAGTTATTCCTGGCAAAACTGTGATCCCTCAAAAGGAAAATCGCACCTGACATGGGATACTCTTGCAGCTCTGGGGGGTGGTGGTTCCCTCTCGGGCAGGGGGATGCTGGATCAGCCTGGGATGTGATGAGAAGGGGTGGATGGGTGGCCTCGGCATGGGATGTGGTGTTTAAGAGTAGAGTAAGGACATCTTCCCCAGCCTGGATCACAGCCCTTCCACAGCACAAGGGAGGAGAAACACCGGCACAGCCACCGCTCCGCTGCCTGGGGCTCGGAGACCGTCCTCCCCACAGAGGTCTGGCAGCTCGGGGGGCTTCTCCCACATCCTCGGACAACCATTCTGAATGAGGGTCTCACCTGAAAGCAGCCAGCCCTGCCTGAAGAATCACTTTTCTTTCTAAATGTATTATTTCCAACACCCCCCCCCCCCCCCCCACACACACACAATTTGGAGGCAGAAGTGAGAAATCAAAGAGGAAGGGGGAGGAAATTTATAAAAAGCAAATAAAATAAAAGAAGAATGGGGGTCACCACGAAGCAGCAGCATTTCAGTCGTCCCTTGAGAGCTTCTCTGTGCTCACACCGTGGGTGTTCTCGCTGCAAACACTAAGAGGGAGACGCTTTCCCTTAGTAGGGCAGGCTCTGGCACCACGGCCCTCCTTGCCTGGCCATAAAAGGGCAGCATTATTCTGCAGGACCCCTGGATCCTCAGGAAGCTGACGGGTTTTTGGGAAGGGGCCTGCGCCCTTGCTTGCTTTGGACCTTGCAATCCTCGTGTTAATGTTGTTTTAGCTTGTTCTTTTCTTGTGCCTTTTGTTTTGTCTCTCTCCTCCTGCTCCTCTCAGGAGGTTGGAGGGAGAGAGGCCAGAGAGCCTCCAGGAATGTTCTTGCTTTCCCTATTTTTTATTCTCTCCCTCTCTCTTGGCCTGATTTGATCCCTGCTTTTCCATGATCCATACGCCTGCTCAGAAAACCAGCTGCTGAGTGATAACCGGTTGCCAAGCCCATGATACATCCCTAAAGGGCTGACCATGTCCCCAGCCTCTGTCCTGTGTCCCACGGGAATCTGGAGGGCTCTTCCATCTCCTGCTCTGCCCAAGCCCTGACCTGCTGGGGCTCAGTGCTGGCTCACGAAGGGTGGGCACCAGAAACTCTCACCTCCGAGTCTCCTGGAGATCCCTCCCTTTGGAATTCCAGCCTGCAGGACATGCTCAGCAGAGCATGGTTGTTGCCCTTAGAGCAGGGAATCCCAGGCAGGCAGAGCCAGTGGGAGGACATGGTACCTGCTTGGAGATATCCTTCCAGGTCCACTTGGCTCTTCATAGAATCATTTAGGTTGGAAAAGACCCTCAGGATCATCAAGTCCAAGCACTGCCAAGGCCAGCACTAAACCACATCCCCAGGTGCCACATCTACATGTCTTCAATCCTCCCAGGTTCTTGTGGGGGTCCTCACAAACTCAAAGCCCTCTGAGCTAACACAGGGTGTCACCTTTCTTTTTCTCCCATGTCCCTGCTGACACCTCCCTTGGAGAAGGCCAAAGCTATGGAAATGCAAATTGAAATACCAGGCATCAGTTGTATCAAAGGAATATGAACCTCTCCTGATTTTCCTAAACATATTTGCATTGTGGCTGCTCCCTCATTTGAGACACCCTGTGACCTCGTGGAGCCACTGGGTTGCCCTCTCATGGCCTAAGGAGAGAAAGGAAACAGGTAAAGCTACAGGAGATGTCCCTTTTGTGGGCCCCACTCTCTTGGAAAGTGTTGGACAGCCCTCCCTCCACATGCTCCTTGTTTACTGGTTTCTCCAAAATTTTGTCTTGCTGGAGAACCTGCTCCTCAAGTGTTGACTGAACTCTGACCAGGTCTCCATGTGACAAGTGGGCTCAGCATCTTCCAAAAGGCAAGGGCCTCATGGTGAGCCCGCCAGAGTGACATCAGGGCTCTGACCACCCCCTAATGCTTCAGAGCTATGAGGACTCCAGGCTCTGGAGTTCCCTGGTCCCCTGTTGGGCTCTGGAGCAGAGCTTAAATCCCTGGCTCCCACCCCCAGCCTCATCTCACCTTCACCCCCAGAGCCAGCTATGTGTCAGCAGGGTCTTTTCCAGGAGCTCATGCAGCTTTTGGAACAGCTTCCAGGGTAGGAGACGTGTTGGACGGGCATTCACAAAAAGCTTTTCTGATAGGGGAGAGGTGCTGGTGGCATCGGCCAGGAATTTTTCCTATAGAGCAGAGCAGGGCTGGGATCAAGGAAGGGCATTAATAAAACTGGAAATACACGGAGTGAAGAACCCAGCGCCGGCGGGACGTGGCCACGGCGACGTTATGCAAAGGGCTCAGCACATCTGGAAGGAGTTACCCAGGCAGAGTCCAAACAAGTGCAGGACGTATCACAGGGCTGTCTGCAGGGAAAGGAAGAGAATGGGAAGGTGGGATGAAGATGGAGCGGCCCAAGGGATGCCCCCCTGACCTCCTAGTCGTGTGCCCAATGCCCTTGGGAGCCGTTGTGTTTCTCTGCTCTTAGGGAGGTGGAAGGGAATCCGTGTGCCTTTGGCGTTGTGGGTGGTGTCTGCAGGAATGGTGGGGCAGAAGTGGGGCTGGGAGCTGGTCACCATCCCCACGAGCCTCACTTGGGCTGCCTTCTCCTTCCCCAGTGGAGCCCAGTGCTGAGGGCAGAGCCTGTCCTGGTGCTGGAGGTGTGGGAGCACCGTGGGACACCCCGGAGCTGCTCCAGATTTGTCCCGTTGGTCCCCAGCATGAGGATTTTGGGAACGCTCAGTTCCAGCTGAGGCTGAGGGATGTTGGGATGATAAAAACCCGCTCCTTGCTCAGCATCAGGGAGACCCAGGCAGAGCTGGGGGTAAGATAATGAAGGTTTAATTTATTTTGGGAGGTGTTTGGGGCTGCCTGTGCCCCACAGGTCCCATCCCAGGCCCTCAGGGTGTTTTGGGGGATCCCCCAAGTGTGCCTTAAACACTGTCTGAGTGAGGGAACCCCATTTCCTCCAAAGAGTGTGAGAACAAAAAATCCCGTTTTTAAATAAATTGACATTATGCCTCAAGACCCCAAATTTGGTGTTTATACCCCAAAAGCCTTGGGGTGGTTTTATTAGGTTTAAAAGTGGAGGGGGGCGGGGAAGGGGAGGGATTCTGTGTGACTCTGTTCCCCCTTGTCCCCTTCAGCTGGATCTAAAGGATGTCCCAAATAACAAAATGTGACTTAAACACCCCTCCACTGGGGGATCTCCATTTCCTCCAAACAGTGGGAGAATATTCCAAAAATCCCCTTTTTAAATAAATCAGTGTTGCCTCATAACTCCTCGAATTGGGGATTTATGCCCCAAAAAGCCTTGGGGTGTTTTTATCAGGTTTGGAGCAGGGAAGGGCTCTGTGTACCTCAGTTTCCCTCCTCCAGCAGCACCAAATGTGCCTGAAACACCTTCCCAGTGGAGGATCCCCATTTCCTGCAAACAGTGGGAGAGCACTCCAAAAATCCCCTTTTTAAATAAATGGACGTTCTGCCCCAACACCTCAAATTGAGGTTTTATGCCCCAAAAAGCCTTGTGATGGTTTTTATCAGGTTTAGGGGGGGGGAAGGGCTCTGTGTGCCTCAGTTTCCCTCCTCCAGCAGGACCCAGATGATGCTCCCAATAACCAAATGTGCCTTAAACATCCCCCTCTCCCATTTGTCTCCGGCAGTGGGGATCCCCATTTCCCCCCAAAATCCCATTTTTAAATAAATCGACGTTCTGCCACAAGACCCCAAACCGAGGTTTTGTGCCCCCAGAAGCCTTTAGGATGTTTTTATGAGGATAAGAGCGGGGGGAAAGGGCTCTGTGTACCTCAGTTTCCCCTCCTCCAGCAGCGCCAAATGTGCCTTAAACACCCTCCCAAGTGGAGGATCCCCCTTTCCTCCAAACAGTGGGAGAACACTCCAAAAATCCTCTTTTTAAATAAATCAACCTTCTGCCATGAGACCCCAAATCCAGGTATTATGCCCCCAAAAGCCTTTAGGATGTTTTTATCGTGTTTAGAGCGGGGGGGGGGGGGGGAAAGAGCTCTTCGTGCCTCAGTTTCCCCGCCCCAGCGGGGTCCAGAGGATGCTCCCGGGGGATGCCGCGCTGCAGAGGCGGCTGTGACAGGGGACCGGGGTGGGGGGAGAGGGGACGCGGGGGTGTCCCCATGGGGGTGGCGGTGGCTCCTGTCGCTTTAAAGGGGCAGCCTTGGCCCCAGCTGATGCGGCGGCTCCAATCAGCAGCCCCGGGGCTCTTGGCAGCCGGAGCCGCCGCCGCTCCGCATTCCTCCGGCTTCCGAAAAGGGGCGAACATGGCGATGGGCAGGATGAGGTGAAGAGGAGGAGAGGAAAACAGGAAAAGGAAAGGGAAAAAAAAAAAAAAAAAGAAAAGAAAGGAGAAGAAAAAGGGGAAAAAAAAGAAAAAAGCAAAATATAGGAGGAAAAAATAGGGAAAGAGGGACGGGGATGCAAGCGGCGCTGGCGCGGTGATTTCCTCCCTCCCTCCTCCTTCTCCTCCTCCTCCTTCAAAAGGCAGGGGGAAAAAAAGAAAAAAAAAAGAGAAAGAACGCCACCAACCCAACAACCCACCCAACCCACCAATTCCTTGTTTTTTCATGGAGAGCACAAACCCCAGGCCAGCGGAGGAGGACCGGGACTCCTCAGCGCGGAGACCTTTGCATCAAAATGGTAGAGCCTGAACTCCCCACCTTTTCCCTTTTCCCTTTTCCCTTTTCCCTTTTCTCCTCGCTTTTATTTTCCCCCTTTCCCTTCCCCTTCCTCCCCTCGTCGCTTCCTCGCGCTCCCGGGGCTTTGCCGACTTCCCAAAGGCCTCGAAACTTGCCCAAATCCCGGCCAGGGCGGTGGAGGTGGATGCGGGAATGGGGTGGGGGGGGTTGTTGCATGGGCGATGCTGCATCCACGCGTGGGGGGGGCACGGGGGGGTCGGCCGTGTGGTTTGGGGAGGGGGGATACCAAAATCGCAGCCCACCCGTGCCGTGGGCCGGGTGCTGCATTGCCAGCAGCTGTTG
>JAWWEU010000081.1:2078505-2104847 GCA_035583155.1 Acropternis orthonyx | reverse complement strand
GGGGCGGGCGGCGGGGCCCGCCCCCCGACCCCCCCCCCCCCCCGACTCCCGAGGGGATCCCGGCCCATCTCAGCGCTCCCACCCGGGGTTCACCGGCAGGATTTGGGGGGCACACGCACTTTTGGGGCCCCCAGGCCTGAGGATTCGCTGAGTGGGGGGTGCAGGAGATGCCGCTTCCTCGGCCATTCCCGTTCCCCGGATGACTCCATCATTTTGCCAATTCCTGCCCCCCCTCCTCCCCGTCATGGCTGGCTCCCGTCGTGGGTCCCCTTTTCCAAGGGGTCTGGGGTATTTTGGGAGCACCCCCATGTCCCGAAGGAGCGGGGCCGCGGGGAGGACACAGCATCCCACCCCGCTGCGGGTCGGGAAAGGGATTTTCCACCCCTGCCCTTAAAAAATAATAATTATAATAATAATCCTAACATCAGAGCCGGGGCTCTCGCCTGCGGCAGTGACCTATTTTATGGGCCGGTGGAGTTTTGGGGGGGTTAGTTTGAGTTGCAGAGGGCAGGCCTGAGCTGGGAGGATCCACGGGAAATCCCCCGGGATGTGCCGGGACCGCAGACCGCAGTTCCCGGTACCCTGGTGCCTCCCCATCCCTGAGAGTGCAGGGCTCTGATTGCCCCAGCGCTGGCTCCGTGCCCGGTCATAACACCCCGGGAAGCGTCCGAGAGGCTTTTCGGGAAGGGGAAGAAAGTGCAAGCTTGGAAAAATAAGGAAACGGCGTTGGCTCAGCACGGGAGATGATGGACGGGATGGTGGGATGGGGCTCGGCACCCTCTGACTCCGATACTGGGGGTAAACCTGGTGGGATTGGGACTGGGATTGGGATTGAGTTCGGGCTGGTGCTGGTCAGTCACACTCGGCCTGAGAAATTCTCGCTGGCCTGAAATCGGCTGCTGGAACTGCCCCTGCATCCCTTCCCAGGGGAGATGCTGACGGACCAGGGGACACACCGGAGGGTTTTTGGGAGCGGTGGGGATGGAGATGCCCGGAGCCCACTCAAGCGAGCAGCCCTGTGAGGAAGACAGGGAAAAGTTGGGAATGGAACCTTTTCTTCCACACCCGGCCTTAGCAAGAACTGGAGGAAAAATTGCTTTACAGAGCAAAAATTCCTCCTTGGAAAGATATAAAGGGATTTCTTCTTTTTTTTTCCCCTTCTTATTTTTTTTTCCCCCCTGGATCTGTGGTGAAATCTTGCTGGGTGCAAACGTTCCGGCTCTGACCACGGAGTTTCCCCGAGGATGCAGGCTGGGATAAGCACTGCTCCGGGGGTTTTGCCGGAGTCCCTTTTCCCACCCGGCTTGGCTCCACGGCGGAGCTTTGTTCTCCCTGTGAGGAATTAACGGCGTGTTGGGTTGTTACCAGGCGAGATAAACGGCCTTGTATTCCTGTCTCCCGTCTGGAGGAGAGGCATGTCACCCCCTCCACAAAAATAACCCGCTGCCGCCTCTGGATTCGGCTTCTTTGGAAAAGGGAGGGAGAAGCGGGAGGTTGCCTGCGAGTTGATTAAATATTGGTTATTTTTAAGATGCAGATTTTTCTGCTGGAGGAAAAGCAGGGGGGAAAGGGAAAAAAAAAAACCCACCCTTTTGTGGATGAACTGAATGTGTCAAAACATCAGAGGGGCTTTGAAGGTTTTGGGGGAATTGCTGATCTTCCCGTCCTCCCTCCGTGCTCCGGCTGGAGGAGGAAACCGAGGGCTCTCCCACGCTGCTGCATTTAAGCCTTTATAGGTAGGGATGTGGTGATGGCCGTGACAAAGTGCTCTGGGAAGAGCAAGAGATGAAGTTTTTAATTTGCTGCCACGTTTGCCTGGCCCCAAAACCGGGGATACCCAGATCCTCCACGTGGTTTGCATCCTGGATGTCCCCTGACATCCCACGGGTCCCTGAAAGGCTGGAGGAGCGGATGCTGGTGGGGAGGATGAGCTGAGGGTCGGGCTCTGTGCCTCCTGCTCCTAATTTTTCCTTTCTTATTTCTAAAGGAAAGGCATTGTGTTGTGTTACTGGAGTGGTTTGTGCAGGGCAGGGATAGCCCTGTTGGGTTTCCCACATGGGGACACAGAGGACTTGTCCCCATGTCCTTTGGGACTGGTGTCCCCTCTTCAGCCAACCTCAGTGTTCATCTGCCTCTCCTGAGGGTGAAACCTGGGATGGCTTTGGATATGGGGAAAGAGTGGCCATGGCAGTGCAGATACAATGGGTAAAGGACTTCATTGCAATAAATTTTCTTTTTTATTACTATTTTTTATGATTCTGTATTTTGCCTGGAGCCAGGGCCACTGACACCCTGTCTGAGTTAAAGCTCTGCTCTCTGAGGTGCTGGATTTGCTGGGGAAATTACAAAAATAAGGCATTTTAATGCATGTTCATAAAAATTTTCCAAGTGTTGGACAGGAAGGATCCGGTGCATCCAGATCCTGGATCTGGGCAACTGGATGTGATGGAAGGTGGCTCTGCCCATGGCAGGGGCGCTGTAATGAGATAATATTTAAGGTCCCATCCAACCCAAACCATTGTATGGCTGGACCACAACTGGTGCTTCTCAAAGAGCCCGAGTTCAAGGCTGAGTTTAGGATGGAACTGGAGATGGGACCATTGCTGGAGGCAGTGCCAGGGCTTGGAGAGGATGCTCCAGGATGAAAAGCCCTGCCTGGGATGCTGGGAGAGGTTCAACCTTGACCGTCTCTGGCAATTTTGTGGTCTGGGATTGGGTTGGAAAACGCTGGGGTTGTAGGGTTTGCTGAGGGCTGGGTGTGATGCAAACCTTGTAAGTGACGTATCCCATCTCCTTGTTGACCCACCTGGAAGGTCGTGGTGGCTTCCCCAGGGATGGGCACCATGGTGCTGGGAAAGGGGATGCTGCTGTCTGGTGCCCACCTCACTCAGTGGGCTTTCACAGCCGGCATCCATCCATCCATCCATCCATCCATCCATCCATCCATCCATCCATCCATCCATCCATCCATCCATCCATCCATCCATCTGTCCACCCACCTTGCTTTCTGGGCATCTCACCCTCCTCCCAGCCATTGGCTGGCAGCAGATGGAAGTGGGGCTGGCTCAGGGTCATGACACCTTCAGGCTCTGCACAAGGGACACACTGGCCACCCTGCTGCACCATCCGTGCTCCTGGCACCAAATTTGGGGTTCCTGAGGGGGTCCTATGAGCCACAGAAGGCTCTAAGTGATGCCTGCCGTGCTGAATCCAGCCCTTCCCTCGGTGGCAGTGGGGCACCCCCAGGGTTCGGGGGTGGGGGTGATTCCCTATCTCTTCCCTCGGTGGCAGTGGGGCACCCCCAGGGTCCGTGGGGTGATGCCCCTCTCCATTTCTCGGTGGCAATGGGGCACTCACAGGGTCCGGGGGGTGATGCCCACCCTTCCCTCGGTGGCAGTGGACCACCGCAGGGTCCGTGGGGTGATGCCCCTCCCCGGGCTCCCCCGGGGCCGGGCAGCGCTCGGAGCCGGCCCCTGGCGCAGCCGCTTGGCCGCCAGCCCGGCTGGGGAGGTCAGCCCTGGGTTCTGTCCTCGTTTCCTCCCTCGATCTTTCCCTCCGCTTGTTTTTCCCGGCCAGGGGAGGGAAGGGGACGGTGGCTTTGCGTGTCTGCGTGTCCCCGGGGCTCCTCCGCCCCTCCACGGGAGCTCCCGCATCCCGCAGGCAGGAGGGCAGCGTCCCATCCCTCCGCCTGCTGCCGTGCCAGGGTGGTGGCTCGGGGACATCTCCATCAGCCGGGTGTCACCGGCTGTGCCAGGCGCTGGCGGGGACCCCGCGGCCCTGCTGTCCTGTCTGTGTTTGCCAGGAGGATGCCGGCTCTGCCGAAATCCAACAGCATCTCTTCGGGCTTTAACTCCAGACCTGGCTCCGGGCTTTGTGCAGCTCTGGAATTACCCTGCAGAGCTTCTGAGCCACGTGTTGGGTCTGGCTGGGCTGCCCAAAGAAACCCCTTTGGACCCTGACTGAGGGGACAAGGACAGACAAACGGGTGCATCCAGCCCAGCTTCGGTGCCTCAGCTCTTCCCAAGGGATTGGGATTTGTCCTGGGCTGGAAATGATGTGATGTTGCTGAAGTCTCAGTATTTTTGCAGCAGGGGCTGTGCTTGCACAGGGGATGGTGCTCGACTTCACACGTGTCAGGAAGGACTTGGCATTGCCCTTGGTGTCACCCCTGGTGGAACAGAGGGGCGGTGTCCCCAGGGCCATCACAGTGGTGGCACCCCCCAGGAGCAGTGTCACCTCACTGGACGAGTTTGGGGATGGGGGGGTGATGGCAGGGTTGATCTGTCCATCCCTCCTTGGCGGTCTCATTGTGGCTTTGCAGGTCTCTGCTCAAAAGAAAAGGACAAGAAAAACATCCAAAGAGGCTTGTGGGGGTTAAAAAAATTTAAAAATTATAAAACAAATAAGAAAGCACCGAGCCATTAACCCTGTGTGGGCTGTGCTGTTGGGAAGCCAGTGCCTTCTCCCAAGGGAGCTCATCCCACCTCAACCCCCTGCTCTCCCCACGCTGCCAGCAGGAGAGAAAAACCCAAATGAACCTTTCCCCCATTTGCAGAGGTGTCCCCCTGGCTGCAGGGAGACAGGGATGGGGGAAGGATTTCTCCCTATTCCCTTGTGCTGAGGACAGGACTGGTGGGCCCGGTGCTGCTCCCAACCTCCCAACTTTGAGCCAAAGCCTGTAAATGCTGGATACCATTAATGAAAAATTAAAAACAACCAAAAGGGAGGGGAAAAAAAACAGAGCCTGGGAAGCGTCTGTCCCACAGGTGGGTTAAGGCTCTTCTTCACTTGTGCAGAGGCTGGGAGGTGTTTTTTGGGGATGGGAGAGGCTCTGGGAGCATCGCTGAGCCCCTTCCCTGTCTGTTTCCTTTCGCTGCAGCCGGCACGTGGCTCTATTTTAGACAACACACAGGGGAAAAATCACCACTCTCCGTGGTGTCACCGCCACCCCTGTTCTCCAGAGATGGGATGGGACCATCCCCATGGTGACTGCACGGTCCAGCTCCGGCAGCATCCCGGCGATCCCGGCGATCCCAGCCATCCCAGCGGGCAGGATGCTGCCGGTGGGCGCTCGGGGCCGTGCCGGCCGGCGCCTCGCCAGGCGGGGCTGTGGCCGAGCTATTGTTTTCCCTTCCTGCTTGTTTTTCCGGACAACCTTCTCCTAATTAAACAAAAACACGCGGCGGTCGGAGGAGAAGCGAACAAAGCCCCCCCACCCCCAGCACGGTCCCGCGCCGGGAGCACCCACGGGAGAGGTCCCCGGGGAGGGAGGCGGCAGGCGAGCGGAGAAGTGGAGGTAGGGATGTCTTGGGATGTGGTTTATCCCTGTTTCCATGTTTCCATGCGTGGCCATGGTCCAGAAATGGGTGGTTTGGCAATGGGACGTGCACAGGCAGCGCTGCTCATTCTGGGACGGCTCTGTCTTGGTGTATCCTGGTTTGGGGAGTCGTGGGAAGACACAAGAGTCACATTATCCTTAAAAAATCCCTCTGGGCGGCCTCAAAACTATGGTTTTATCCCAGGGTCTGGAAAGCGGAGGGAAATTATAGGAGAGCGAGGATTAAAACCGAAAGTGCGAGTGTTTGGGATTTCTAATGATACCCCTTTGTATCGTTTGAATTAATCTGTAAAAATAGGTTTATTAACATTATTTCCTTAGCAAAAGTGGAGTTTTGGCATTAAGTAGTTTCAGCCAAGCTCTTTCACCCTGAAGTGCAGCCATGTCCAAATTGAGAAAAGGACGTGGGTTTTTTTGAGGATCAAGTGCTGACATCGTATTCAGCTCCTTATTAAAGCACTTTTCCTTAATGCAATTTAATACTGAAGGTCAGTGGTGAATGTTTTGTTGGTTGGAAATGATACAAAAAAGCAGATTGGGTTTTTTTCATGGGCGTTTTGAGGGTGAAAAATTTAAATAAACCCCTAAATTTTGTGCTGGGTGGAAACTGGTTTGTGGGCAGCTGATCTGCCTGGAGCAAAGCAGGAGATTGTCACCACCTAAATGTGAATTTTATTCCCCAAATCCCCTCATCCTGTGGTAATTCGTGAGAGAGTAACTCATGGTTGTCGATGCTCTGGTGATGAAAGCGATAGACATGGAATGAATAAATAAATAAATAAATAAATAAATAGGAGGCTCTTGAAGGTCAGAGATGGTCTTCTGGGGGGCTGAGGATTTGAGTATTTAAATATATCCAGAGTGGTTGGACTTGCTGGTCCCTTGGGGAGGTTTGGAGCTGCAGGAACATTTGGGGATCTGGCTCTTCATACCTGTTAAGAGAAACAGCATTTCATCGAGGTATGTTGATTTAAATCCAACACCTGACACCTTTCAGGGGAGGTTATCAGGTGGTGTTGGGGCTCTTTAGGGAAACTGAGGCATGTGTGGGGATGTGGGTGGATATGGAGCTTGGGCTCCCTCTCCTATGGAAGGATTTTTGGTGGCTTTGCCCTGGTCCGGTGAGCACCAGCATCTCCTTTGAGACCCCCGTTGCTGTATCGCTCTTGTCCTGTCCCTGCATTCCCCACCACCAGCCCCCATCCCTCACTCCGAGCATCCTCCCCATCCTCTGGCTGCCCTCCTGCCCCGATGGCCGTTTGGGGTTGAGGTTTTGGCAGCATCGCTTGAAAACACTTAAAAATAGAGCTGGAGGGCTGGGTCAGGGCGGGGAGGGCTGGCTGGAGGCACCGCTGGCCCCTCGGGCTGGGGAAGTCATGAACGCGCTGCTTTCTAATAATGTTTAGGGTTTGTATTTTTTCAGTTTGTCCCAAGACCTTGCTCGGAGGTTGGTGGTGTCGCTGGTTTTAGGGTTCACCCTGGTTTGATGCACCCACTGAGCACTCTGAGTCCAGACTGGGGATGGGGTTGGGACGGGGGACCTGCTCCTGTGTTCCTCCTGTTGTCATGGGACTAAACCGTCCAAGGTGGTGATGATGGAAAAGAGCAAAAATTCTGATTTTTTTAAAAAATCTATATTTTTAACAAAAACATGTTTTTAATATGAGTATGTATATATATATATGTATACCCTTAAAATATTTGTGTTTTCCCAGAGGGCGAGCACTGGCTTTAACCCTCCCATTAATCCCGATTAGTCAGGCTCCTCCGCTCCAGCGGAGCTGCAGGGACGGGAGCTGCCGGAGGGGCTGTTTTGGGGCAACTTGGGGTCTTTCTCGGGATCTCACCCCGGCAGGCGCCTCTTGCCTTGGCTGGGGCTCTGCCTCCGGGCAGGCTCACGAAAAGCATCTGAGAGCAATAAAGAGCAAAAGCCTCCCGCTGACAAGCCCGGGCTGAAGTCACCGGCGGGACGCGGCCAAGACACGCATTGTCCTCGCCGCTGCTGGGACTGATTAGAGCTGCCTGGCAAAACCCGGCTCTGGGTGAGGGATCGGCCCCTTTTGCCAAAAAAACCTCGATCCAGAGGGAAAAAAAAAAAAAAAAAACCAAAAAACCCACCCGGCTTTTGTTTTTTCCAGGCTGTGCGGACACAGACCCAATTCTCGCTGTTTTGCACCCCGTTTCTCCATGTCCGTGGCTCTCCCTATGTGGGAAGAGGATCCAATATGAGCTGGATCCAAGGAAGGATCCCAGCAGGGAAAATCCTGAATTCAGGATGATTTTTTTTTTTTTTTTTTTTTTTTAATAAAGCAGCAAACCGCTCCTCTGGATTCTTGCTGTCTCCTCAGCGTTCGATATTTATTGTATCATTATTTATTTTCTATGTGTCTTGGGGGGGCTGAGCCATCCAAGATCTCATCAAAATGTCCTTGGCAGTCACAAGGCTCAGAAAAGAGAAGGGGGTGGATGGATGTTCCAGCTGGGATGCAGCGTTTTGTAACAAATATGGATATGAAATGTTTATATATTTATGTATTTATATCATTTTATATAGATGAACAATTTAAATACATATACACATGGATGTATAGAGCATTAAAATATATTTTGTATATATAAATATATATATAAAATATATATAATCCCCCCCTCTTTCACTACCTCTTTGCCCCACTCCAGGCTGCAGAGCCAAGAATTTAGAGCAGGACTGTTTTTTCCCTGGTTTCTCCAGGCTTTCCAGGTCTGTCAGGACCGTGAAAAGCAGTCCTCATTGGTTGGACGGGTTGGTCATGGAGCAGAAATCCAGTGAAATGAAAAATTTTGGCAGGGAGGGGGAAAGGTTTTTTTGCTTGTTGAGAAAACAGAGAAGAAAACACCCTTTTTAATTATTTAAACATTTTTGTCTGTGTGTGCTTTTGCCTTTGGCTCACCAAAAAAAAAAAAAAAAAAGAAAAGAAGACAAACAAAATTGCTGGAATTCATGTGTTGATCAAGAGCTGCCATTTGTCCCAGAAAAAGTGGGAGCTGAGAAACTCTTTTTGGAGCAGGAGGTGCAGGATAAACCCAGCAGGTTGAACCCTCCACCTCTGTGACTGTCCTGCACCATATCCTTGGTCCCATCCCACAATGGTATGGAAAGAGGGTGTGACATCCAGGTCCATCTCCATCCATAAACTGCATGTTCTGCAGGGGAAGAAGAGGGAAAGGGTATATCCCACCTGCTCTTAACACAGGGCACAGGATTTAGAACGTGGGATATCCCTTGGATTTGGGATGTAGCTGGTAAACCCATCCTGGGGCTCAGGCATGACCAGGAGAGGGGATGAACATCCAGGGACTGTGCAAAATACACGGTGGGCTCAATTAAACCCCCAGCAAACACAGCCTGGGGAGGGTTGGCAGTCGCAGCACTTCCCACCCTAGGGAATGGTGCTCCTTGATTTGAATTTTTCCAGGTAGTGCCTTTCCCCAGGCGATTGAAACAGGCATAAAAAAGCACATACATCATCCTGATGGATATTCGGCAAGTATCAGAGGATATTGGAGTTTATGTTATTATCTGTAGAAACAGGGAGGTTTAAAATCCTAATTTCCTTTTATTTGAGGGATTACATCTCAACTGGTGCTTAAAATTGGCTTCCAGCACGGTGCAAATGTCCCCCTGGGGTCTCCACCTGGTTCAGGAGGTCAAGGCATGCCCTCTCCTGTGTGACATCTTTGTGTGAGTGTGGGCAGCTTTGGACCTCCCTGGTGGTGGAGTAGTCATGGTGCCTCCTACCCTTGTTGAAGGGACATTAGTGGGTGCTCATATGGCCCTGACCTGCCCTTTCATTGGTGTTTCTCCTCCTTTGTTGAGTCTCCTGGACTCAGGTTGTTGGTGGAACTTCTTGGTTGGTGCCTTCAAGCTAAGCCTGGTCTTAGAGCTTCTTGGTGTTCCAAAGCTGGGTCTGGTGGTGGAGCATTTTGGTTGGCATCTCCAATCTGGGGACGGGGATGAAATGATTTTGGTTGGCATTACCAAGTTGGGACAGGTGGTGGGGTATTTTGGTTGGCATCTTGTAGCTGGGGCTGATGGTGAAGATTCTTGGTTGGCATCTCCAAGCTGGGCCTGGTGGTGGAGCATTTTGGTTGGCATCTCCAAGCTGGGTCTGGTGGTGGAGCATTTTGGTTGGCATCTCCAATCTGGGGACGGGGATGAAATGATTTTGGTTGGCATTACCAAGTTGGGACAGGTGGTGGGGTATTTTGGTTGGCATCTTGTAGCTGGGGCTGATGGTGGAGATTCTTGGTTGGCATCTCCAAGCTGGGGCTGGTGGTGGAGCATTTTGGTTGGCATCTTTGTAACTGGGCATGGAGCATTTTGGTTGGCATCTCCAAGCTGGGGCTGGTGGTGAGTCTTCTCAGTTGGCATCTCTGACTTGGGTTGCATAGCTGGGGATGGGGGGCATGGCCACGTGGGTGATTTTGGGGGTAAAGAGCCCTGTTGAATGATTTTATTTCTTTCCTTCCTTCCCCACAGCTGATAGTCGAAAAAACGACTGACTACCCTTCAGCCGAGTACTCCCTGGTGGAGGATGTAGCCCTCCACTTCACGTGTTTGATGGACAGACTGAACGAGCAGCGCCTCTTTCAGCCGGACCTGTGCGACGTGGACATCGTGCTGGTGCAGCACAAGAGCATCTTCCCGGCGCACAAGGGGGTCCTGGCAGCCTACAGCCAGTTCTTCCACTCCCTCTTCACCCAGAACAAGCAGCTGCAGCGTGTGGAGCTCTCCCTGGAGGCCCTCACCTCGCAGGGCCTCCAGCAGATCCTCAACTTCATCTACACCTCCAAGCTCCTCGTCAACTCCTGCAATGTGCAGGATGTGCTGAACGCGGCCGCCGTGCTGCAGATGAACAACATCGCCTCGTCCTGCCAGGACCTCCTGGACACGCGCTCGCTCAGCCTGGCCACCGACATGGCCCTGCCCGCCGAGGGCTGCGCCGGGCCCCCGCCCTACTACTGCGAGATCAAGCAGGAGGTGGACGCCCCCCACCCCAAAATCTACGCCCGGGAGGGCAATGACCCCTACTCGGTGCGGGTGGAGGATGGGACCGGCGGTGGGACGCTCCCCGCCGGCCCAGCCAAGCAGTACTACAAGGAGGAGAAGGATGGCGGTCCCGGCGCCGTGTGTAAGATGGAGGGCGAGGAGTCCGAGGAGGACCTGGACAGCCAGGGCTCCTACAACCGGGAGCAGATCATCGTGGAGGTGAACCTCAACAACCAGACCCTCAATGTCTCCAAGGGCACGGAGGGCAAGGCGGCCGCCAGCGAGGCGGCCGTGATGGGACGGCCGGACGGGGATGGGCGTGACACGGAGGAGGATGGGGAGGAGGAGAATGAGGAAGGGGAGGAGGAGGAGGAAGAGGAGGAGGATGCGGAGGTGGGTGAGGAGGAGGAGGAGGAGCGCAGCGAGGAGGAAGACCTGGAGGAGACGACGGAAGAAGAGGACGATGACGATGATGATGAAGATGCGTCAGAGATGAAAAGGGAAAAGGGTGGGCAGCCCCGCAGGGGCAGCCGGGCATCCAAAGCCGCCAAACCCACCATGGCAACCAGGTCCCAGGAGATGGCCAAGGTGGAAGAGGAGGAGGAGGAGGAAGAGGAAGGCCAGCGAGGGAGGAAGAGGAAAAAGGAACAGGATGGTTTGGGGCAGAAGGTGAAGCTGGAGGAGAAGCAGCATTACCCATGCAAGAAGTGCCCCCGGATCTTCAACAACCGCTGGTACCTGGAGAAGCACATGAACGTCACACACAGCCGGATGCAGATCTGTGACAAGTGTGGGAAGCGCTTCCTGCTGGAGAGTGAGCTGCTCCTGCACCACCAGACCGACTGCGAGAAGAACATCCAGGTGAGCCAGCCCCATCCCGCCAGGGCACACACATCCCACCGGGGATGGACATCCCAGCAATGGGGAAAATATCCTACCAAGGGGTGGAGCAACCCACTGGGGATGGGCATCCCACCAGGAGGGAAATATCCCACCAAAGGGTGGAGCTTCCCAGTAGGGTTGGACGTCCCACCAAGGGGGAAATATCCCACCAAAGGGTGGAGCATCCCAGTAGGACTGGACATCCCACCAAGGTAGGGACATCCCACCAAAAGAGGAGCGTCTCACCATGATGTGACATCCTAGTGGGGAAGGGACATCCCAAACGCCATGGAGGTCATCCCACCCAGCTACATCGTGGGACGGGCTCATGCTCAGATAGTCCTGATGTTGTGGTTAGCACGGGGGAGATATGAAGGAAATTTCCTTCACCCAGGGCTTGTATTCAGGCTCAGGAGGGTCCCACAGTGCCATGGGATTTGTGTCAGGGCACTGTGACTTCCCCTTGGCTGGTTGGGTGGAAACATGGAGTTAATTTTTGAGGAGTAATTTTTCTTTTGAGCTGATTCAGTTGATCTGGATGAAACATTGCGAGCCCCTGATGGCGACACACTCCAGCCGTTCCCACCCAGGCTGAACCCAGTTTAGCTTCATTTGAAGATTTGCTGACAGGAGTTAAAATGGTTTTAATCTGCCTTTTGTGCTTTTTTTGGTGTGTATTAGCAAATTTCTGAAAGCGTTTGACAGCCGTGAGTGGCTCAGGCTTGGTGTGTCCTTCCCCTGTGCTAAAGAGCCCGTGTGTTTCAAACTGACTCTGTTAAATCAGTGCAGTTTTGGGGGGACAGGGACACACCCCAAGTGTGTATTCCTGAAGATCCCTCCAACCCATCTCCTAATCCACAATAAGCTGTTTTTCATGAGGCTGCTGCTACTAATTAGAAATATCCCAGTTTCTGGAGAGCTTCACCCACCATCCTTCCAGCCAGCGACCAGATTTTAAATGATCTCCCAGCTCTCCTCGCTGAAGGTAACACAACCCAAGTGCTATTGGAGTCCTTGGCCAATGGTATCCCAAATAAAATAGGGATTGAGGCTGATTTTGGCACTAGGGCGTGCAGGGAACACGGGGGCAGGAGCAGTCTCAGCTCACAGGTGAAGCACTGCCTGGGCAATTAAAAAGGAGCTTTCCCAGAATGTTCCTTCAGCCTCATCCGCTTTCCAGGTGGATCACACAAGGCTGTCACCTCATTGCTTCCCCCCACCCCCCCTCCCCTTTTTCCAAGTCATTTCTGAATAGAAGGAGCCGCAGCTGCCCGTGCAGTGACCTCCTTCTGTGGAAAAAAGGATCATTATCTCTCACTTAATTGAGCATTTTTAATTTGACAAATAGTCACATTCACTCCATTTGCTCTGATAATATTGAAAAACTTTATCCATGTACCATGGAATTATGTCTGGATGGAAAAGGGATTTTTTTCAACTCTATACATATAATAGACAGTCTTTATTCCTTGGTTTTTAACCAGATCCATAAAGGAACCATCCCTCTTATCCCAGCCAGCTCTGCTGCTTTCTTTCCTTGTCTTGTCCCCAAATTCATTCATAATGTTTTAGGTTTTAGGCATCATCCTGCTCCCTGTGACCGTTTCCCACCTCCATACGTGCATCCTGCCTCCAACACCTGGAAAGAGATTCATCCTTTGCTTTATTGGGTTGTGCCTCCAACTCTTTTTTGTTTGTTTGTTTGTTTTTCTCATAACCTGCATGAATTGATATTCTCATTTTTCTCCCCTCATTTGGATGTTACTTCCACATTTTTGAGTGATGATTTTCTGCAGTAACTGAGGACACAGTGCTCAGCCCTCCAGGGTGGTTGGTCCCAGCCTGAGGTTTTTTTACCTCTGCTTCTTTCCCTCTACCTTTCATTTTAAAATTCCCCTGCAGCCTTTTTCATTTTTAAGTGGAGAAAATGGATATTGATGTGTCTTTGATATCAGGCTCTAGTCCTGAATTTGCACTGAAATAACTCTTAAAGCAGAGATAAAACTGGAATCCATGGAAATACATACTCAGAAACAATAAAACTCAGAGGATTACTCGTGTTGACATTTGAGCACAGCAAGATGAAGATGATGAGGGTTGGGAATGGCACTGTGACCCGAATTTTGCCTCTTGGCCATCCAAATATAAATATATATGGAGAGATACTGTGACTTCTCAGCATAATGGTGTATTTTCCACATATCCCAGCAAAGTTTGGTTGAAGTACATCAACAAGCACCTCTTCCTCTGGGAAATCCCTCCCTGGCCTCACTGGTGCTGCTCAGACCTGTTGTTGTGAGGTGCTTCCAAGGCTTGAGTTATTTTCCCAACCCATCTGTGAGGAGAAGGGATGGTTTTATCCCTGTTGAGGAAGATGAGTTGTGGAGAGATGGAGGGGAAAGAGTTGACCCTTGGAGGAAAAAGAGAGCCTTGACTCCAGGCAGGGTCCTTGCCTGCCATCCCTGCACTCCATCAGTGGTTTCCTGTGTGGACATCATTGTTTCCCTGAGCACCGACCTGCCCTCGCATGCTTCAAACAGATCTCACCCCAAAGCTGGAGCAGTTCCTGGGAACTCCCAGAGAAACATTGAACTTGCTGGAGCTGAAGCAAATCCCTGCCAGAACTTCTGGGGGAAGACTTTGCACATCATGTTGTTCTTCTTGTGCAGATGGACTGAGTTTTTTGGGTCCATTTTGGTCCATTTGGATATCACAGGATAATAGCTATGCTTGGAAAACTCATTTAGTGGTGAAGTATCCGTAGTATCTGCTGAAGACTGAAGTTGTGCTGCCGTGGCTTGAGATTCCCCTTGTTTCTATATTCTTGGCAGCCTTCTAATGCACAGAGGGTTGGGATTACTTTATGTGATGGCTTCATTTAGGAATAAAATTCCCAGCTGGGAATAGGGCCTTGGTGCATGAGCTGCTGTTTATGCAAGTCCTAAGACAGCCAATTGATGGAGATGCCACGTCCTTCCCTGGAAGGTCATTGTCCCTTCCTCATTCCAGGGACAGAAATTTGAGGTTTGGAGGTTTTGAAGTGACCAGGTGTGTATCAGACTTGCTGGTCACTAAGATTTTTGGTGTCTTAGCTGTCGGTTTCATGGTGATGTTCCCTTTTCGTGGATGAAGGTGATTTCCCAGTGAAACAAAACTGCTGGTGGTGTTTGGGCACATTCCTCTCCTTCCCTCACCATCCCCTGTCTCCTTGCAGTGTGTGACATGTGGGAAGGGGTTCAAGAAGCTCTGGTCTCTCCATGAGCACAACAAGATCGTCCATGGCTATGCAGAGAAGAAGTTCTCCTGTGAGATCTGTGAGAAGAAGTTCTACACCATGGCCCACGTGCGCAAACACATGGTTGGTGAGTGCGGGAGGCACCGGGACCACAGGGAGGTTTCATCAGGGGTCTTCACCCATCAGTTTGGCACCGAAAGCTGTTTTCTTGCTGCTGTCATGTTGGGTGTTTAGGGCTGAGCTTTCTCACGTCAACACCTTAAAATTTGGCCTGGTATTTAGTGTTGAACCCGTGTCTGCTCAGTGCTGGGTTTGGAGCAGTCGGTTGTGGTGCTGGGGAGCCGCGTTTATTTTATTTAACCAGAAAAACTAGACCTAAGAAGTGACCAAAGGAGGGTTTGAAGTGTAACCATCCTTCCCTTGTAAAACAGGACCCCACCACGCCAGTGCTGGCCTTTGAAAAGCAAATTGCTCATGGTGATGGGGTCTCTGGGCCTTGCAGGCACCAAGAAGATCCAAACAAAAGGAGGGTTTTGACAGGAAATTAGGGAAGTGCTTTGAGATGTTGTGCATCTTCCCAAGGTGGATTTGGGTTAGCTGGGTTGGGCACTGGTGTTGGGAGTGACAGCCAGGACGTGGGGAGAGGAATGCTGGAGGTGTGGGGAGAGGGATGCTGGAGGTATGGGAAGAGGGATGCTGGGGGTGTGGGAAGAGGAATGTTGGAGGTGTGGGGAGAGGGATGCTGGAAGTGTGGGGAGAGGGATGCTGGAGGTGTGGGAAGAGGAATGTTGGAGGTGTGGGGAGCGGGATGCTGGGCGTGTGGGGAGAGGGATGCTGGGGGTGTGGGGCCCTGACCCTGCCCCTGTCTCCCTCAGCACACACCAAGGACATGCCGTTCACCTGCGAGACCTGTGGGAAGTCCTTCAAGCGCAGCATGTCCCTCAAGGTCCATTCGCTCCAGCACTCCGGGGAAAAGCCTTTCAAATGCGAGGTAAGGTCCTGGCTGTGGCCCTGCCCCCACCCTCTCAAATGAGGGCAAAAACACTGATCTGGGGAAAGATCTTCCACTTCTTGAGGCTTCCCCCCGTGCTTTGTGCCAGTGCAGCTGTAGGGCTGCTCCCGTGCTGTCCCAAATCCCCTCCTGGTTTGAGGGTCCTACCAACCTTACGATGAAACTTGTGCAGTGCAAGGATCTGTCCCTCCAGTGCCTGGACCGTACATCCCACCCCAAGCCCATCCAGCCTACAAACCTGGCTGGGTATGTCCTGAAAAGCCGTTTGCTTGGGTTCTTTCTTGGGGGGTAAAAAGAGATTTCTTCACTGCTGGTGACTTGAGGAGAATGTGTTTTTTGGATGCTCACCAGCAACTCCTCTCCATCTCAACCCCTCAGAACTGCAATGAGCGCTTCCAGTACAAGTACCAGCTGCGCTCCCACATGAGCATCCACATTGGCCACAAGCAGTTCATGTGCCAGTGGTGTGGCAAGGACTTCAACATGAAGCAGTACTTCGACGAGCACATGAAGACACACACAGGTAACAGCCCCTTGCCTTGCCCCAAATCCCTGCAGTCAGGAGGTCTGGGGAGAGGGTGATGGATGGCAAGTGGTGAGTCCTGCCCTTTGGCCACAACAACCCCCTGCAGCACCACAGTTTGGGGACAGAGTGGCTGGATTGAAGCCAGGCAGAAAGGGACCTGGGGGTTCTGACTGGCAGGACACTGAATAAGAGCCAGCGTGTGCTCAGGTGGCCAAGAAGGCCAGTGGCATCCTGGCCTGGATCAGGAATAGCGTGGCAACAGGACAAGGGAAGGGATTCCTCCCCTGTCCTTGGCACTGGTGAGGCTACACTTCGGGTGCGGTGTCCAGTTCTGGGCCCCTCAGTTTAGGAAGGATTTTGGGGTGCTGAAGCATGTCCATAGAAGGGCAATGAAGATGGTGAAGAGACTGGAGCACAAGCCTGTGAGGAACAGCTGAGGAAGCTGGGGTTGTACAGCCTGGAGAGGAGAAGGCTCAGGGGAGACATCATCACTGTCTACAACCACCTGACAGGAGGGTGTAACCAGGTGGGGTCAGTCTCTTCTCCCAGGCAACCAGCAGTAGGACAAGAGGGCACGGTCCTAAGCTGCACCAGGGGACGTTTAGGTTGGACATTAGGAAGAAGTTGTTTACAGAGAGAATGATTGGGCATTGAACTGGGCTGCCCAGAGAGGTGGTGGAGTCACCATGCCTGGAGGTGTTTAAGGAAAGACTGGATGTGCCACTCAGTGCCATGGTCTGGTTGACATGGTGGTGTTGGGTCAAAGGTTGGACTCAGTCATCTCAGAGGTCTTTTCCAACCTCGTTGATTCTGTGATCCTGGTTTTGGGGGGCACGGCCCAACCACGAGCTTCTCATCCATCTTCTCCCACCCTCAGGTGAGAAGCCCTACATCTGTGAGATCTGTGGGAAGAGCTTCACCAGCCGCCCCAACATGAAGCGGCACCGCCGGACCCACACGGGGGAGAAGCCGTATCCCTGCGACGTCTGCGGCCAGCGCTTCCGCTTCTCCAACATGCTCAAAGCCCACAAGGAGAAATGTTTCCGCGTCAGCAACCCCTTGGCCTCGGACACGGCTGTCCCCCAGCCCGCCACCAGCCCCGCCCCGCTGCCCCCCGGCCCCGGCGTGTCCCCCCTGCCCCTGCCGCTGCTCCATCCTCTTCCACAGACCCTCCCTCCTCCTCCCCACCTACCGCCACCCCCTCCCCTGTTTCCCGCGGGGAGGATAAATTCCAACAACAACTAGGTGCCCCCCGCCCTGGCCATGCGCCCGCACGGACTGCTCTGCCCTTTGGGAATGCCTCCCCCTGGGGAGACAAGGCTTCGCTTGCTCTCTACCCCCCCTTCCTCCTCGTTTTGGGGTTGTTTTGGGTTTTTATTCCTTTTTCTCACGCGTCATTCTCCGCAGAGAAGGGGAGCGGAAGGAGGCCCCTCCAGAGGAGCGTGGGTGTTGGGGGGGAGCCGCCGTCCGTCCGCAAGGGTGTAGGTGAAGGGTGTCACTCTCGGTTTCATCTCCAGCTCCATCTGTGTACCGAGATGCTGGCGGGGCTGGGAGGAGCAGGATGCCACGGTATCCGGGGTGGAGGGAACGAATGCCTGCCGGTGCATCGGCATTTTGAAGCTGAAATCCAGTTAGTGGTGCTTGAATCCCTGTACTGTAAAGCTGGTCTTTCAATTCAGGCTCTTTTCCCACAAGACTGAGGGGTGGGCACCACGGAGGAGCCCTGATGGCCCCGTTGGGCGGGTGGGCGAGCAGATGTCCCTGTTGGCAAACCATCAGCACACCCTCCTTAGCAGCCCTTGCTGCGTCTTCCTTCCCCATGCCAGGTTTTCCTCCTCCGTAGGCAAAAGCACAAACACCCACGTTGCATCTCGGGGTGTCTACAGCTCACTGTTGGTTCAGTTTTGGAGTGCCCTAAGTGTGCCAGGCTCTGGTGTGCCCTTTGTGCAGGAGCTGGGCTCCTGGGGATGCTCTGAAGTTGGTGAGCTGTCCCTGGGAGTGTCCATGGGAGAGCTCAGGTGTCTTCGGGACCGGCGAGAGGGTGGCCTGGGACAGAGGAGCGGGACGCTGCCATTCCTCGGCAGAATCGGCCCCGAATAGTGCCTTAACAATTCGAATAAACCCTGAGTGGTGGGTGAGCTCCAGGCTGGGTCCCATTGCAGGGTCTGGAGCTAAAGCAAGACCTCGTTGAGCCTGGTGATGATGTCCCATCCTCCGGCTTGCTGCCTGCATTGCTCCCCTAAGATTCGCTTCTCCTTGTGGGTTTGGCATCTGCTGCCCTGCCCTGGTTTGGGTCAACCAGAGGGGACCAGTGAGAGCTGTGCTTTTGCCAGTGATGCCCTGCAGTGCTTGTTGAAGTCTTTGAAGTTGAGTTGGTCTTTGGTTTCACTTAGGAATAATATGCCTGGCTTCATGCCGTTGGAGAAGAAGAAGGCTTTGCTCTCACCTCTTTGTTGGACACTGAGGTGCCAGCTGGGTTTCTCGCTGCTGTGCTCTGCTCCAGGGTGTCATGCATTGGCCTTTCCATGGTTGTGTGGTCTTCCTGCCTGAGGAGGTGTCCCCTTTGGGGTCAGAGAGCATCCAACACAGGCAGAGAGGTGGGCTGTGTTGCAGCTGATGCCTTGCTCCCAAGGCCAGTGTTGGGATCACATACGGACACGAGTCGGGTCATGGAGGACGTGGTGAGCGGATCTCTTGGTAGATAAGAAGAAAGAGAGGTCACCGAGTGGGCTGCAGGAGCCCTCTCTCATTTGCACCTTGTTCTGGGTGACAGCAGAGTGCTGGGGACAGTGAGACACCCTGGGCTCTCTGACAAGTCTTGATGCTTCACCTCCTGGACCAAATCAGCAAAGCAGTTGGGCAGCATTGACGCTGCCTCTGCAGAGATGGGAGGATTCAGCCACCTGCTCAGGGGCTTTGCTAACCAGGGACATGCAGGAGCCTGACAGGGACAGGACAGGGGACCATCTGCTCTCGTCCTGAGTCCTTTTTGAGGTGACGGGTCAGGTGAGTCCTGTCCCCTCGTGCTGAGTGGTGCCCCCCCATGCCTGGCATCTCCGACAAGCTGGCTGCTCTTATGGATGTTGGCATTTTGGAGCAACAAATCGCTTTCGATCCCCATGTTGGCTGGGATCCCATGGATCCCCAGCATCTCACTCAGTACCAGTGAGCTCACCCCCATCTCCATCTGCTTTGAGCAAAAGGAGGTTGCTATGGCAAAGCTGCCTTGCCATGTCCACCTTCTTGGGGGGCGTACCAGAGGCTTCCCTGCTGTTCTCCTCCATAACCATGGGGCTTGTTGGGATGGTGCAAAGCCTTCTCAAACACAGACCCATGAGGGATGGGGGCACTCAGCTCTCGGGGCTGTTGGCTTTCTGAAGGGACCATGGCCCAGACTGGAAGATGATTGCTTTAAAGAAGCATTCAGTGATAGCCGTGGAGCTGTTGGAGTGGTCCATGCTGTCTCCTCCTCTGCTGCCTCCCAGATCCCCCTCAGGCTCCTCTGTGCTTCTTTCCCCTCTTGCTCAGCGTTGAGATATGATGGGAGCACTGTGGCCTGAGGCACGTATGGTCTTCTGTGATGGAGGCCATCAGCCTGCCTGGCTGATAGACTTCTCCCTTACCAAGTAAACATCCACACCAACATCTGCTCCCTTGTACCGCTCACCTGGAGGTGGCTTTCCCTCTTCCTGTCCCGGTTCATTCTCTCCCAGTGGGGACCTGCCCTCCTTGGACATCTCTGTGAGATGAGAGCACTTCAGTGAGGGTGGAAGTCCAGCGGAAAGCTCAGTGACTGATCCCAGCCGCGTCCGATCCCCTTCGAGAGCCACTTGGAGACGTCGAGATGTGACCATGCACACAGCACTTTGGAGAACCAGATCCCTGCTGCTCCCTCCCCTCTCCAAGGCCTGGGCAGTTCCCAGGAGTCCTACGAGGCCTCCAAGCCCTTTTCTCTACACCCTTACTCAGCCCCAGTTTGTCTTCATGTCTGGTTTTCGTTAGCGTACTGAGAGCTCAGACGAGTCGCTCCTGCAGTGCCTCGTCCATCCTGGATCCATCCCAGATCCATCCCGGATCCATCTTGGATCTGTCCCCGTTGCACCCATTGCGGTCGGACGGGGTGGGAGGCGGGGGAGTCGGGTCCGTTGTTTTCAAGCTTTTTATGTTTTACTCTAATTTTTTTTTTAATCCTTTGTTTTTGTTTGTTTTGTTTATTTTTAACTCTTGCACCTTAATCTCTCACACCCCTTCTCTGACAGACCGCGAGGGTGGAGAGGGGCTTGATTTCCATGACGCAGTTCATGGATACGCAACGTTCAACCGACACCTCCTCCCACGCACCCAAACCCCAGACCTGTCTGGGTTGGAATCTTTTTTTTACCCCTCTCTCTTCAACTTCATTTGAACTTTGGGGAGGGAGGGAGCCCTGTGGGGGGGGTCGTTTTTTGGTTTATGTATCCCAGGAGCCTGGTAGCACAGACCAGTTGGCCTCATATAGCCATGAGGCACGGCTGGCCCTACGGACCACAGCCATAAACCCCGGCGCGGTGGGAAGGCGATGGATGGATGGATGGATGGATGAATGGATGGATGGATGGACGGCCGGCAGGTGGGAACGGCTGTGACAGTGCAATAGAGATGAGCATCCGCTGCTAGACAACTCCACTGAGTAGACTCTTGGTTTGCCCGAAGTCGAGAGGGAAGGACGGACGGATGGACGGACGGACAGACGCCCTTTGTTCAGACGGACGGCGAGAGCTTCCCCCACGCGCGGCCCCGCCCAGCGACACGGAACCACGACGGGAGTTGGGTCGAACTTACAAAGGAAGAAAATAATAATTTAAAAAAAAAAAAAATAAATAAAAGGAGAGGAAAAAAATAATAGTAATAAGAACAACCTCAGTAGCATGGAACTTGAAGGAAGCGAATGAAACCCCAAGCACTTGCCTCAAAACTAGTTTCTCATGCCTGGTGTTTGGCTCTGTATTATTTTAGGGCATTCAGTATCGGTTGCCCAAACATGCCGAGTTAAGAGTGTATTGGTGGCTCTACTAGTGTGAACAAACTAAATGAAGCACTTTATTCTGTATAGATAAGGGAAGGCGGGGAGGGGAGGGGAAGCTCGGATGCTTTTCGGAAGCGTCTGAAGTAACGTTCTAGGAAATGTATTATTATTATTACTTTTTTTTTTTATGACCATGTGTAATCAATATATGTTTATGTTTAACTCCAAGTACAGCAGTTACTCTCTTTGGGATGGTGTGAGGAGGGGGAGGCTGAGATGGTTGGATTAGTCCATCACCGTGGGGCCAACTGAGGCAAGGCGTTGTCTACCGCAGGAACGGGCGAGTCTTGCTTCACTGAGGGCCCCCTTGGCCAATGTCCAGGAGGTCCCAAGAGGTTCATCAAAGCCACCTTCCAGGGCACAGCTCACAGTCAGCCATCCCCATCCTGAGCCATCTTCTGCCTGGGGGTGCTGGGGCTGCTCTCTGGGCCGCCCACGAGCACGACAAGTCATGGTAGGGTGGGCTGGTTTGGGTTGTCCCTCAAGGCCACGTCCTTGGCCATGCTTTGAAACCTGCTTCTGGCTTCTCACCGAGGCACGTCAGGGCTTGCTGAGCTCTGAAGTTGGTGAGAGGTCAGAATTGGGCCTTTCCACTGCGTTCTCCCAGTCTGGAAGTGTTATGACTGTTACCAAAGAGGTTGCAAGTGGAAGGACTGAATCAATAAACGATTTGTCTTTTATAAAAGAAAACCTAAAGCTCCACCACGTTTCTTTGTTACTTTAATTTTGCTTTGCCTTTTCCTTCTTTTTTTTTTTTTTTTTTAATTTATTTTCTTTTTGAAAGCCTTTTTTTCCAGGCAATTTTGTGAGGAGTCGGAGACAGGCAGGATGGGCTTCCTGTGGAATGTTGGCCACTGCCACTACACTGGAATGTAGACTCTGTGGTGGGTTTGGTGGGTGGGGGGGGTGGGGGTGGGGGGTGTTGTTTGTGTGTGTGTGAGACAACGAGACTGCTGTGGGGCCAACAAAAAGTAGCTTTCCAGGGAAGGGTTGATGAGGGGATAGTGGAAGGGATTCATTGCTTACAGCCATCGGGGTGTTACTGGCTCCATGAGGTTTGTGTGAACCATGAGCTGGGGTTCTCCAAGCTCCTCTACTGACACTGGAGAATCCAAGGAGCCCGTCCAAAAGCACCCAGTGCCTTTATTAGTTTAAACTGGAGTGGTGCGAACCTCACCAGCAACATCAGCACTGATACTGGGAAACTAATGGAAGAAGAGATGGTTTTCCCTCACCCTTTGGATGTACCTACTCCTTTGCTGCTGAAGAAGATACCCACAGGGGACCTGTGCCACTGGAGCTGTTGCATCTGAGCCTGGAAAACACCAGACAGCAGCAGGGAGTGATACTTCTCTGAGCATTCATGGTGGCATTCCCTATCTGTGATTGCCTTTGGACTGATGCAGCCTCTTGGAGAGGCGGAGGAACATCTCCAGACCAGACTTTTGCTTAGTGATGTCCAACTTTTCCGCCTTCCTCGGGCCAACACTGGCTTGCACATGCTGAGATTTGGCCCTCGTTGCTCAAGCAATGGGATATTTCAAGCTCTTCTGGGTCCTTTCATACAACATCTAATTTTCCTCTGTGACATCTCCACAGCTTTTTAATGGATGTTGACCATGTGGGACCACCAAGTTCCTGTTAATTGCATTCCCAATGGAGAGCTGTATGTGTATGGGAACCAGTTTTATTTGCAGCTTCTCAAGCCTTTTATCAGGGACCACACCATAACAACCCATGGAAGCTCAGCAGCTTTCTCCTGTTGGCTTCAAAGGCCCCAGATCTGCCCCAGGACACCCAAGAAATGTGGCAGCACATGACTGGGGGTTAACCCTCTCTTAGGATCGGGTTCCAACAGCTTTCCACTCTGCATCCAGCAAGAAGAGCCAAAGCAAAGCTCACTAATCATTTAGGTTGGAAAAGACTTCCGAGATCATCGAGCCCAACCTTTGACCAATCACCACCTTGTGAAATAAACCACATCCCTGAGTGCCACATCCCCCCATTTTTTGAACACTTCCAGGGATGGTGTGGGTGTCCATTCTCAGGCAGGAGGTACCTGCCACTGCAGTAAATGATTTAAAAAAAACCACCCTGTTATTCTATGCAGGGATTTTTATTTTTTTTTTTAATTCTCCTTAATTTTTCTTTTCTGCCACAAGCCATTTGGAAGGTTCACCTTTAATTAGCTTGGGAGTTGTCCACAGGAATTTCTGCTGAACTGGGCAGAAGGTGTTTAATTTTTTTCAGTGCATTTTTCACACTTTTGATTGTTTCAAAGGTTTTTGTTCCTTTTTTTATTTTTTAAGCTGTTTTGTGACAGCCAGTCACCTTGGATTTCTTTTTCCTGTGAAAAGACTTCATTACTGCTCTGATGTGATTGTCCTCTAAGGAGCTTATCCTGTGGCTTTTTAAATCCTTAAAATGAAACCAGGACAAGACTCTCTCTCATTGCTTTACTTCTCTTTCCTTCCAAACATGTTTTAGTTTCTCTGTGACTGCATTTGGAGCCAGACAAATCAGCCAGGTGTGATTTGCAATACCAGAATTTTCATACCACTTGGAGGGAATTGTTTTGAGAGGTTTGTATTTGTTCTTTTTTTATTAGTGATTATCACCCCAGTTCGTGGTATCGTGGGATCATGGAATCATTAAGGGTGGAAAAGACCTTTAAGAACATCAAGTCCGACTGTTAACCCAACACTGCCACCCTGTTCAACACTAATCCATGTCCTTAAGTGCCACATCCATGTGTTTTTTGAACACTTTCCAAGGATGATGGCTCCACTTCCTTATTCCAATGCCTGACAACCCTTTCTGTGAAAGTTTTTCCCATAATATCCAATCTAAACCCTCCCCTGTCAAAATTTGAAGCTGTTTCCTCTCATCCAGTCCCTGTAGACTTCCTTCTACTCCTAGGTAAGCTTCTAGTCCTTGTATCCATGGAGGAGAGCTGTAAGGACATGAATGCTGAAGTTTCAGCTCTCAAATGGGGGGAAATAAGAACAATAAAAGATGGGGCCGGTTTGCTGTGTGTTCATCACAACTTTGTCTCAGTCTTTGGCTGCTGTGAACATTCAGCTCTCTCAACATGCAAACACAGGGGATTTCTTTTGAAATAGCCACATTTATTTTTAAATCAACCGCTGGTCAGATGGTGTGGGCATCAGGAGGTCTTTGTCCTGCTGCCAGGACAGTCATGTTTCTATCAAAACATCATTATGGAAAACTTTAAAATAAATATGCATTTTTCCTTTGTGGGAAGCTCTCTTTGAGCCAAACACATCTGCAAAGTAAAACACTCTTTAGAAAAAAAAGAAAAAAAAAAAAAGGTTTTCAATATTAAAAAGAAGAGAAACAGCAAAAATATAAAATCTTTCCCTGAAAAACAGCGCTTGTCCATCCACAGGCGAGGACATTGGGATCTGTGATTGAAGAGGAGGAGCCCAAAAGGCTGGAGATGAGCACACATGGCCTGCCCTGCCCATCTCTCCCCACTTTCCCACCCTGCATGACTCCTCCCCTCCAGCAGACTCAGCTCCTGGCCTCTCCACTCCAAAGTCCAGGTGGAGGCAAGGACCTAAGGCTACGGAATTGTTTTCTTCTCATTGCAATTTTCAGTGTTTCTGCTGCTCACGTGCCCTTTCCTTTTAACTGTCTCATCCCAACAACCTTCATCCCTCAGGAACTCATCAAATTCCAACCAGGTCTCTCCTCTACCACCTGACTTTGACTCTTCCTTCTACTCTCCAAGGTGGGCTCTTGCACCATCCTCACAGAATCATGGAATCATTAAGGGTGGAAAATACCTTTAAGATCATCAAGTCCAACCATCAACCAGCACCACCGTCATGGTCACCACTAATCCATGTCCTTAAGTGCCACATCCATGTGTTTTCTTGAACACTTCCAGGGATGATGACTCCACCATTTCCCTGGGCAGCTTATTCCAATGCTTGACAACCCTTTCTGTGAATTTTACGTTCCCCTAATAGCCAATCTAAACCCTTCCCTGGCACAACTTGAAGCTGTTTCCTCTCATCCTGTCCCTGTAGAGATCCAACTTCCTTCTACTCCTAGGTGAGCTTCTAGTCCTTGTATCCAGAGAGAAGAGCTGTAAGGATAGGAATACTAAAGTTTCAGCTCTTAAATGGTGAAACATTAGGGGGGAAATATTTTATGGGCCCCCCTTCCCTGGGGAATGTTGGTCCATTGGGACCCACTTTCTGCCTCCACTGTTGATTGGGGAGGTTCAACAGCAGTTGAAAAGGTGGGGAAAGACATGAAGAAAGAAGTGACACTTCTATGATGTATTTGCCCTGTCTATTGAGACAGGAATAACTCATTGCTCCATTTTTCTCAGCCTCTCTCAGCTCCTCACGGGATCCGGATCCCATCTCTAATTACCTTGTGAGCATCTTCAAGTTCCTGTAGGGCTTCCAGATACTTTCCCCTCCTTTCCATTTAGGTAAAAAAGTCCCAATCACAGACACAGTGTCCTACACAGTATCCAGATGCCACATCCCTGATAAGCATCACGTCTCTCCCCCCATCCCTCCTCGCCCCAGACCCCCATGGAAAAATGATAAATCCCTACATCTTTGTGAGGCGCAAAACATTGAGGCGCACGGGGAGGAACGTGGCACCGGAGGCGTACTGGATCTCCCGGAGAACCCCTTCCCACTTCTTCTGCTCCTCATCATACCTGGGGAGAGACAGACAAGACAGTTATGGTGAGGAAAGAGTCTCCTCTCCTTCCCTTCAGCTGCTCCCCACAGTGGTGGGTGGTGGGAGCCCCAGTGCAGGGTGTCACATCCCACAGGCTTTGTTTGGCCACAGGAATCTGTAGGAGCTGCGTGGGGACTTTCAGCCGTGGTGTGCTCTGCTTTGTAGTGCCAGGGTGGAGGACATGGATATCAGCACGTGGTCTCACGGGGGAGGGGATATTTTCCCATTGGGAAATGTTTTGATGGCACCAAGATGGAACATCCACGGTGAAAGACAGCAGGTTCCTGCTGAGGGTGCTACAGCACCGATGTGAGGGACAGGAGCAGCTATTGCTGTGTGAGCAGCTGTCACAAAGTGCTTTCTGCCCACTGGTCTGCTCACATGTAAGACTATCTGCTTCCCAGCCCAAGGCCCTCTGCTTCCCAGCCCCAGGCTCTCTGCTTCCCAGCCCCAGGCTCTCTGCTTCCCAGCCCCAGGCTCTCTGCTTCCCAGCCCAAGGCTCTCTGCTTCCCAGCCCAAGGCCCTCT